>JAGPOY010003760.1:0-12731 GCA_018983105.1 Silene uniflora | reverse complement strand
GTTGCATTAATCCAACAGAAGACATAATTATAATTGATCTAACAGTATCAAACGATTGAGACGGAGGACTATCAAAACATCAATTGCATTTTTTTAACATATCAAATGATTGAGACGGGGAACTATCAAAACATCAATTAAATCTTTAACAATATCAAATGGTTGAGACGGGGGACTATCAAAACATCAATTGAATTTTTTTTGACAGTATCAAATTATTGAGACGAGGACTATCAAAACATCAATTGCTTTTTTTTTAACAGTATCAAATGATTGAGACAGGGGACTATCAAAACATCAATTAATTTTTTTGTTAACAGTATCAAATGATTGAGACGAGGATTATCAAAACATCAAATGAGTTGAGTGTTCGCCCAAAAAAAATCCATAGCAATTAGAGGTTAGTCAATTTTTATAACCCGTGCAACGCACGGGCATAAAATCTAGTAAGATAACATTCGAGGCAGTTAATTTTTTTAAATAGTCTATTTATGAATGTCTCAGTAAATTGTTTGTCTCCCTTGTTTTATATCAATAAAAGTCTTTGTGAAACCCATTGTGAAAACCATGTGGAGTACATTGTTGCATGCATTGAAATTTTTACAAAAAGCAAATGTAATTTATACACTGGGTCAAGGAGGTTAATAACTTGACTCAGCCAAGGCCTGCAGATAACCCGATATGAATAAAAGTCAATCTAAACTTGGATAAGGCGATATTGACTCGTGAAATCCGAAACAAATACCAAACCTATCCAAGCGACCCGTAGGCCGTAACCAACCGGAGTAACCCGAATATAACCTCATTTTAAGCATGGCTCAAGAGATTGCCCAACCATCCCTAATCCCTAAATTTCCAATATTTGGACCTAATAAGTTGGGAACCTCCTTGGGCTTTGGACAAACTTGATAATTGAGGGAATTCAACATCATCATCCAGTTTAAACCCTTGTCTATGCATACTTCCTAAACCCCTACACATAATTCTGAGTGAAAACACCATGGGATTACAATCTCTTTGCTGCTCCTTTTCCTCTCCTAAGATTTCCCATTTCTCCTTTAATAATCTTGTATGTCTTTCATTTATTACCCTCTTCAATTTTGTTTTTATTTTTCTTTTTTTTCATGTGGGTTTGATTATTAGGGTAAAAAGTTTAAAACTTTGTTTAATTTTATGTTTATGTATGTGTTTGGCAGGTCTCAACTGGTACAATTACTGGGGAAAGTAAGAGAATTCAGCTTACCCATGTGCAAAAATGTATGATTTTTACCTTTTGTTTCTTAATTTTGATTGCTTGGTCTCCGTCATTTGTTTACGTTTTTATTCTTTGTGACGGGTATTTTAATCAAACGTAAACAAATGACTGAGACGTAGGGAGTAATGGTTTCGTAATTCAGCTTACCAATTGAGCATTAGAGCCTAGAGTGTATGAAATGTAATTATTGAGTTGCAATGTTGTTCTAGTTAGTTTATGTTTGTGGGTTCTAACTTAAGTCTTTATTCAGCATATCCTATTTCGGGTTTGAGATGGTCAGAAAGGGAGTCGCGGTTGCGAAAACTGAAGGGAATGTCTATTGTTTGTGCTTCACCATCTGATTCTAAACCAAATTTGGAAGTACAACAATCTGATTTTGATGTGAAATTGCGAGCTTCTTCTAACGGTTCGTCTAGTGTGCCTGAGATGAGAGTTGGTGGTGTAGAACCGTTTAGAGGTAAATCGGGTTCAGTTTCATTTTATGGGGTGACTCACCAAGTGATAGAAGAGAGCAAGCTGGCTTCCTCGCCGTATAATGATGGAGGTGGCTCGTTGCTTTGGGTTTTGGCTCCGGCGGTGTTGATGCTGTCTTTCGCCCTTCCTCAGCTTTATGTTGCCAATTTTGTTGCCAGTTTTTTCAATGAAGGCCTTCTTGCAGGTAGCTCTTGTGTTATGTTAGTTTGTGTGTGTTTGTTGATATATTTTGCTCAGAATGCCTGTCTTCATCTTGAACTTTGAGTTTAACAGCTAGATCGGTATATGGCATAAAGAGAAATGGATCATTAAACTCTAGGTACTCTTTATATTGTGAAATAGCAGTCGGTCAATTTTATTCTCAGGTAATTTCATTATGTGTCATTCAGAAAGACCTTTGTGAACTTTCAGTCTCTGAGGAAATGCTGTGTACATTCGACCTCCTTAACATGTCGTAAACTGCAGGCCCTAAGGTATTAGTAGTAATGCCGTGTAGATATAACTCATATAATGATATAAGCATGTTGGCGAACTCATGTTTAGCTTTTCTTACTTCTATGAATTACTTGAAATATACATAGCTTTAGCCTCTCCTAATGAAATGTGTTGGAGATTTGGTTTGGACAAATGAGTACACGAAAGTGTGAGAGGTTATATGCCACAGCTATCTAATATCTACACTATTTCTTTGTTGGGACACCCTATATCTTGCATTTGCCTTTGTTTGAAAGTGTGAGAGGTTATATGCCGCAGTTTTCTTGTTTATATGTCTCCTTATCTATCATCCTTCATCGGGTATGTTCACTTATGGTGTGGATCATGACATAATAAAGTTGCTATGCAGAGACTGCCGCTGCTCTTACTTCTGAAGCTGTACTCTATGTTGGTGTTGCAATGTTCCTTCTTATAACTGATCGGGTTCAGAGACCATATCTGCAATTTAGTTCAAAGCGATGGAGTCTCATAACCGGTTTAAAAGGGTTCTTAACAGCTTCATTTTTCACCATGGGTCTCAAAGTCATTGCTCCGTTAGGGATCGCCTACGTTACATGGCCCTTCTTAGGCTACCAAGCAGTGACTTTGATTACCCCCTTACTAGTTGGTTATGTGGCTCAACTTGCACTTGAGAGTTTTGCTGACAAGCAAGGGTCATCCTGTTGGCCGATTGTTCCAATCATCTTTGAGGTACCTCAGCCATTCTTGTTAACTCTAAATTGTCTGACTACTGAGATACTATGTTTTTTATACTCCATCCGTCCCGGTAAATTGTTTACCTATTGCGTATTTGGGTGTGTCGGTAATTGTTTAACTTCTGTCTTAGGTAAGTATTCTGTTTTTGAATTAAAAATTTGTTTCTGAACGTTGAACACACCCTCAGCTTGTTCCAGCTATCACCCCACCGAACCTTGACCACCTTCCTCAGCCACCACAGACCACTTCTGACCCACCTTTAACCTTACAACCGCCCTAGACCCTGCTCTTAACTAACCGACTACCCTAGACCTTTGCATTTCGTAACCTCATACACCCAACCATCAAAGATTTCCTTAACTATCCGTGACAACCCCAAGCCACACCACTAACCACATCTGCGATACCTCAACCCTCTTTAATAATCATGACCACCAGAAACACTATCGAGCAATATGCGGATTTAAGACATACAAAGACATAATAACAGAGAGAAAGCTGTGGAGGAGGTGAGAAAGAAACGTGATAATGGGGATGGAGGTGATTGTTGTTGTGGCGATGAATTGATGATGAATAAAGAAGATAAAGAGAGATCTATAACAAGAGAAGCGGTTGTATATCAATATTCAGAGAAGGGCAATTTTGTATAATAATGTAATTTGGTCTTTGTGCAAATGGTTTGAGTTAAACGAATAATCTGAACAGAGGAAGCATGTCATTTTTTCGTTTTTGTGGTAATAAATTTGACTTTTAATTTTAACTTAAATTACTTTGCAAAAAATTATTAAGAAATATGATGGGATTCCTATTGAAACTCGCTTTTATAGAACACTTATCTAATTACTTATTTACTCTTACAATATTACTCGTAAAAGATATTGAACACTGGATCGAATGTGTGAGAATAGAAAAACAACATATATAAACGGAGAATGCTTTTCTTAGTCTTTTGAGATTTTCATTGCTTTGACAGATCTACCGACTGTATCAACTGGCTAGAGCAGTGAACTTTGTTGATAAACTGATGTATGTGATGGGAGGAGTGGAGGCTACTCCTCAAGTAATCGAGAGAAGCCGTGCTTTGCTAGCAATGACGGTGACGTTTGAAGCAGTTGCGGTTGTTTGCCTCTGGTCATTGTTGACATTTCTTTTACGGCTATTTCCATCTAGACCAGTTGCAGAGAAGTATTAATCCTTTTTAGCTGTACATTCTGCAACCTTTGACAGGCTGAACACTGTAGAGCAGAATGCAGGTAGAGCTCTTTTGGTCAACTCAGTTGATGTACATCTGCCCAGGGGTACTTAATGTTGTAATTTCTGTAATCTCGAACGAATTCATAGACCATTAGAACAGTTTTATATCCCCAGTAACTATGACGATGGATTTTAAAATGAAACTCCGAATTAACCTATTTTGTGCCTTTTTATCAGTTGGTGACAATATCACCTATGTGACACGACGAGAAGTCTTAAAGTTAGAATTCAAAATCAATTTCTGGTTTGCACCATTTGGTTGTAGTATGCTTACGGAGACCATATCAATGTCAATATTAATCTCCTTTCTTCCATACGTAGTTCATGCTTTTTTGAAGTCTTGTTTCGGTGGTTCTCTTCTTCCTCTTCATCCAGACTGTTTTCGAAATCTCCCCTGTAAGTTTAGCCTTTGAGAAGTCGGGAGAATGAGGCAAGGAGGGCTGAAGTATCTCAATAGTAGCCGCAATAGGTGAGAGGGGTTTTTGGCAAGGGTACAACTGACATTTCACGAGTTAAGCACGAGTGAAAATTATACGAAAAATACAAAGATAAACCAGATACTTTCATGTCTTGTGACTTGTGAGGTTTACAATTTAAAAAGGATTTTGTTTTTGAACAAATCGTCCAATAGGGAGATGTATCAGGTTTGGTTCACTCCATCCAAACTAATATCGATCCTAGTAAGGGTAGAACATCGGTCACAGTCCGCCATTAAATTTTACCCTTTCCACAGAGCATTCTTTGGCAGCAATAAATTTAAGCAATGGAGATAAAAGTTTCGAGAAACTCGGAAAAGAAAGTCAGCATGCTTGTATTAATTAGATCCCCCATCTTTTTATATATTCCTTGCAGAAGCTATTAGCTACTCAAAAGGGCTTCTAAATACATATTAGACATCACTGTGGATCTAAAAAAGGGGTTAACATTGTAGTTTTTAAAGATAATGGCTCACCGCCTCTTACAGTGACAAAATATAAAAGCCGAAACATATCAGCTTTTGTAAATCTTATCAGCAGGCAAGTTGAGATCAAAAAAACTGTTTCCAAATGATTCCATGTTAGAAAGTTCCTTTGAGATACATCCACTGCCATCTTGGTTCAGCAATGACAAGCCAGAAGTTCCAGGTCTTGCACGCTTCCGAGAAGAGCATCCACTCTCGTCTTGATTCAGAAACAAGCCGGAAGAAGATGACTCACTTGACCCCTTTATTCCACCCCCTATACATGCATGTATCAGTAGGCTTTCGAAACACCAATTTGCTTTATTCTACCTTCATTATCTCTTCAGAATATTACTGAAACCCAAAAACAATTATGACTTGACCTGCCAGACAGGTCAACAGGGAAATACAATGCGGTTCTACACTATGAAAGGGCGACATGGATCCCAGACATCGACTAGAAATACTACATGCAACCCATTTGAGTTTAATGGGAAATTGAAGCTAAACTTTGACCATTAGCTTCTCAATAGACATGTAGAGGTACATTGTAAACTTTATCCTGTTTGATATATGAAAGCAATAATTTTCATCTTATCATATTAACAATGTAATGATGACTAGAGTATATTGTAAGGACTCATCGGTCAAAATTGGTATCACTCATCAACAAAGTCAAATGGGGACAAATCAACAAAATAAATGGGATTGATAGAGTATAGTTAAGACTTAAAGACTTAAGAGTGATCTACAGCAACCTTACCATGAAAAGGGAAAAAAAGTGTCTTTTAAGTTGCCTAGACTATCAGTTTGAAATGTAAAATCTTATATTTATCCGATGCTTTCAAGATTCGCCAATGCGCCTATGCTGACTTAATATTTTCATCACCTTCATTGAAGAAGTGAACTATATAGAAGGGATCGAACTATGTACCTAGACCTAATTCTGAATACAAATTCAAATGCCATAAAGATTCAGAAATTCCATACCTACTGAGCTAGAATATTTCTCATTACTAATCATCCTCCGATCACAAAACTTGGAAGCTTTTTCCAATCCCTTCGACATATAAGGCGCTATTATGTGTGTAGTGCGCCGAAGAGGTCCCAGCAGATCATTCTCGATGCAATCATACCTGAATTTAAAACCCATCCTTAGAGTCAAAATCACTCTATAAGACCATAAAGTGCCCAGTCACTCATAGAACTTCAAACATAAGAGAAGAGAGCAAAGTAAAGAGTAGAAGCCGCTAGCAAAACATAATACGAAATATAAATAACAAAAAGAAAACATCTGAGACCAAACATATGTAAAAGTAAGAACTGACATGTTACGGCAGAGGCTGTCAACCACGTTGGTCATAGTGATTATCTTCATTCTACTTTCCATAACTTTGCCGTATTCATCAAACTCATGAAATGGCTCCTCCAAATACGAGGAAAGTCTCTCAACATTGGCTTCCAGTTGTTGTTGCTGGTCTTCAAACAAATTTTGTTTTATTTCCCGTTCCTTTGTAGACATTTCATTCTTAAACAGCTCAGTACCAAACATGTAGTATGCAAACGGGTAAGAATATGATAAAATACGTCTTGATCTAAACAATCTGTAGAGAGCATTCGTAACCCAGCTCATGTCTTTAGATTCAGTTTCCCTATCTTCCAACTTTAATATCTTCTCCTGTATGGTTTCCTTGAGTTTATCTTCCAGCTTATATGAATCCGTATGAGCTTTGTACCGGTTGTGGTAGTGAATATACCTCCACCACTCCTTCTTTGCAAGCTCAGTCTTTTTTATATCGTCTTCTTTAAATCTTCCGCAACTGTGACCTTCAATGCTTTGATATGTATGAGCTCTACCTGTTGCACCACCACAAAGCCAGCTGCAAGAGTAGAAAATTAGTAGGCTGAAGACTATGCACATGATTTACATAACTGAAATTTTCTAATATTGCTTCCTCCAGTTTGACTATGGCAGTCAATTGAATATGAGCGTGATTCATTTGACATTTATCGGTAATATAACATATGTGAAGCTGATGATAATATGGACATAGTTATTTTGATAAACCAAACACGACATTTAAAAAATTTAATGTTTACGTTAATTTCAAGAAATTAATGGTTACAGTTGCCAAAGATGTACCACCAAGTCAAATGGGAACAGTAAAACGGGATTGAGGTAGTAACATGCAACCCAAATATCTAAAATTAACAATAATGAAGAACAGAATTAGCAAACAACAGGCAAGTGAATTTAGAATTTAGTTTCATGAGAATGATCTCAATGAAATTTATATCATCCTGTACGTGGAATATAAATGGTAAAGCGACCACGCGTGTGCAACTACAGACTCAAGTAAGAGGACTTGAATTCTTGAAGCGTAGACATCACATCGCATATTGCAAGGAAAAAAATTCACAATCTCCTTCAGCACATTTTTCAATAAAACAAGCTAGGATGGAGTAAGTAGATAAAACAACTTGAAGAGTAAGAGGATGCACATTTCAGAAGAAGAGTTGCCTACAAAAAAGTGAATTACATATGAACAGCTGTAACACTGAATTCTACCAGATTTCAGTTAATCTGTAATTGGTTTATACAAACACCTAAATTCAAAGCCTAAAATAGCTATATATTGACATCAACCAACAACAACAACAACAACAACAACAACAACAACAACAACAACAACAAAAAGTTATAAATGAACTTAATTTTTTTGATGGAAAGTTTGAGACTTCCACAGTTGACTAATTATATTGTGCAAGTGAACACAAAAGCAGATTCATAACCCACAGCAAGTAGCCTAAAATAATACTCTTTCCGATTTCATTTGATATTCCCCTTTCTTTAATATATGTGAGGAGTATTTTATCAAAAGAGGAACAACAAAGGAAATTGGAGGTAGTATCAAAAAGACGTAAGAGATCAATAGGGAGCCAGAGAAGAAATGCACAGATACTAGATGATGCTCGAATCAAAACTCAAAGCAAGATAAATTAAACACCCAACAAAAAGCAAAAGCCTGAACCAATTTGAATCGCTCACCAAAATGCTTGGCCACAGACACAAACAACAAGATTACATCCTCCATTCTTCTCCACAGCTTTGTGACATTTAGGACAGGCCTTTGTGTGACTTGTGATCCAATTAACTGTCTCAGATTCATCCTGGCATTTCTTCAACCAAAGTTCCCACATAAGACATGAACAAGGTGAGTGCGTTTCACCACAGCATCCAAAGCAAAATTGATGACCACACGCACATTCTACCTCCAGGAATTCATCCTCATCAGCACGAATGGCATTGCCACAGTGTGGAACACTTGGGCACCATTTGACCCTTTTATTATCCTCAATGTAGGATTCCAGAAGAAAGCGATCAAATTTTGCCGCAATGGCAGAATCTCGCATGCTGAGCAAGAGTCTTATTTTTCCATCATCACAGATTGCATTGCATCGGTATTCCATGCATTTAATACGTCTACTCTGACCCTCGTTTATTCTCACAAGAAAATGCTCTGTCCAACCTGATTATAAAAAAGGCAATGATAAAGTTTCAGCAACAAAAATCTAGTTACTCAGCAAAGAAAATGAAAAAACTTAGAAACATATGATATTTAGAGACATAAGATGCGGTAAAAATCAAGTGAATGATGGAAAGAACAGAGAAAGACAAACAAAAAAAAAACAGAGAGGCATCTGAGATCGCAGTCCTTTACGCTTACCTTTTCACAGATAATAGGACCTGAGTTAACGTAAACAAAGTTTACTATTAAACGCAAGTACGCAACTGAATTATATGAACGATTTCGGACACATTTACTATGATTATAACTGTATGTGTATCACTCAAACTATCATCAGTACACAGTCAGCTATAACACTCAAGAGGCCAACAAACTCTCAAGAAAGCTGGCCATGTAACAACTACACCCACAACATCTCAGAAAGCTGTTATTAGGACAGTGACTAATTGATAGTCAGGGAGAAATAAGTCTTAGAACCAAAAGTATCACATCAAGGAAAAATGCTGTCAGTTTGCCAGATACAGCATCAACAACCACAACAAATATTTCATATTACTTCTGACAGTCCATATCTACAATGCTTCCCAAAAACAAATTCAAAGAATTTTGTAGATTGTGCAACCGAGAAATTGAAAATGTGTTAGCTAAAAGAGTCAACACTTCTCAGCGGTTGCAGAAACTAAGATAATAGGGTCTGCCTATAAGGTAACTAGCATCCTTGAAAGAAAAAGGTTCTTCCATTTCTTCTAACAACTTAAAAGAGATACAAGAATTCGAAGTAGGTTAAATTCAACATATACAGCAAAGAACTTACAGATATTACAAAAGGAGTGGCCACAGTCCATGGCCACAAGTTCACTAGCAGGCTTGTCCTCAATACAAATACCACACGTCAGAGAAGATGAGGAGGAACAAGGTTTAGAATGCTCAATAACTTTGACTCCGGCCTCCACATACAATATATCTTTTCCTCTTTCAACAAGCACAGCCAACACCCTTTCAACATCCCAACGATAATGTATAAGAAGGGTTCTAGCATGATGTTCTTTCAATGAGAGCACATCCATTATTCTACGCAAGTCCTCCCTCTACAAAAATAATCGGCATGATCAAATCACGAATTTCAGACCGAGCAGAATCTTCGTCAAAAATAAAACTTAATACTTGTTTGTGAAGGCCAACTACAGATTAAAAAAAAATTACGGAAAAAGTTTACCTGAGCCACAGCAAGTGATTCCCGTGTGATCACCTACATGATGAGGAGCGGACTATAAAGATCAGAATCAACTCATATAACAACCTAGTAACAGACTAACAGACTAACAGAACGACCCACGATCTCAAACATCACAACTGTACAAAACAACTAAAAACTATGCATGCCGCATTCAGCATTGGCATGCAAATTCTAAAATGACAAATCAAACCCGACACCAAACCCTCAAACATCCGCGAACCCAAGAATACAAACACCACTATCATAACTACCACCAGTACCATTATCAGTGGGTGATCACTATTGTCGTGAACTCTACAATTTATACAGAGGTCATACGCCATTCATGAAAGACGTACAAATACGTAAAAATCGAATGAAACCAACCCTTTCGAAACAACGATCACAAGTCCAATTACAACCTTGTAGCAAGAGAGTCCACATTCTACATCAACCAACATTACCAATCAAAAACAGCTCAAACAACAAAACTTTGCTACAAGTTCGACAAATTCGGCGCTTTATACTGCATTCAAGTATCAAAATTCGAGTTAAAAACACCAAATATAACTCAAAATTCATGAACAAACAATCCAATTCACAACTTAATTGCAGCAAACAAACTAAAACCCCTAAAACACAAAATTGCAACAAAACAACAATCATAATAAATAAATAAATAAATAACGAAAAATTGAAATCAAAAACAAAGAAATAACCTGAATTGGAGATTTCTTATTATGGAGGGAGAGACGAAGATGATCATCAACATCTTGAATTCCATTCAAACAATCAACATCATCATTTTCATCTTCTTCTGCGTAATTATTCTCACTATTATCATCATCATAGTAAAACTCGGTATCGCTATCTGCGTAATCTTCTTCCATAATTCAATTCAATCAAACTAAACTAATAATAAACAATAAATTAGAGATTATGTTACAAATTGAATTAATCGAATTTAGTTAAGTTAACCAGAAATTAGGGTTACGGCGACGATCGGCGATGATCGACGGCGGGAAAACCCTTAGAGAGAGAAAATTAGTGAGGAGAGAGAAAAAGAGGTGAGGTTTTTACTTTTTGGGAAGTGAAATAATATTTATAATTAATTAAATAATACAGTAAATAATTAAATTTAAGGAAAATTGGAAGGTGAAAAGGTTGTTATTATGTGAGTGTTTTGAATTGGTAGAAATTTTGGGGTCAATTTGTTGAGTGTTTTGGTGTTCAAGGGAGACTTCATATAGAATTTGTGAAGTTGTAGAAGCAAAGGATGAAGTAGTTGTGAAGTTTCAACTTCTTTGGGGCTTTTATAGAGTTGAGTGAGACTTGTAGAGGAAGGGTTATTGACGGATTATTCCAGGTACGGGTCATTGATTCCGAAGTAAAATAATAATAACATAATAGTTCATATCATCTTATTATATTTCACAATTACAATTGTAACTAGATTTTACACTTTTGGGAGTTCGTTTGTAGGATATTACGATCGTTTTATTTGATATTGCCTGATTCGATCTTGATTAAATACATCTACTATCTAAAGTAGGATATCGATCTGATAACGATCGACTTCCATGTATTCCGATACTTTTTTATAAGAAAAGGATCTATCTATTTAGGAATTGTACAATGGTTTTTATGGAAGCGTATAAAACAGATCGACTTTTCAATATTCTTGTAATTTATTGACTTTTGGATAGACTTGGTAAGCATATTAGGTTGTGTCGAGTTCGTCTTTGTGTTAATTTTAAATGAGTCATCATTACCCTAATCCAGACCCGCAACTGTTACTTTACAAGTGATCATGGACCAAGTCGGGTCAAGATTAGGTTGGGCTGGGAATCAAAAATAACGCGGGACATGCGGGTT
The DNA here is from genome assembly GCA_018983105.1 of Silene uniflora. Lineage (NCBI taxonomy): Eukaryota > Viridiplantae > Streptophyta > Magnoliopsida > Caryophyllales > Caryophyllaceae > Silene > Silene uniflora. The sequence continues at coordinate 996 of JAGPOY010003760.1, read as the reverse complement.
GGGTTGGGCATGCCACATAGATGGGCCTATTTAGTTGGCCCAAGCCCAGCCCAGCCCAGTCCACACGGCTTTTGACGGGCTTTCGGGCCACAACGACAAGCCGTAAAACACTATATAAAGACCGCAAGGTAATGGAGCCATGGTCTCTTAAATTGGTGTTAAATTTGTAGACTCGTGTCTTGCAGCTAGACCTACCAAATAGATCGGGTAATGTCAAGTTCGTTATCGTGTTACACGTAAATTGGTCACTAGACCTTCAACCAAACTCAATCAAATTAAATCTCGGGTCGTGCTCGTGTCGAGCCACTTACATAAGTGGGATCACCAAGCCCCAACCTAAAACGAGCCTTGTCTTGGGCTTTTTTGGGCCAAAGTAGAGGCTAGAGCCCGGAAAAATTCGGGCTCGGCCAGACCGGTGTTGGGGCTGGTGTCCTCTACAGTTAGTGCAATAATTTTATTGAAACTCTCAGAGGAACACAAGGGCATACTTTTGTATTATTATCAGTTGATCCACGTTTATCAATAACGGTTGGCTTGCTAGATAAGTTTGACGTTATTGTCATACAGATGGCGGTGATCAACTGGTCCCTAAAGTTCACACCTATAGGACACGTTTGAGAAATGTGACGTATGAGAGTACAGTCATATTTATGCCGAATACGATTAAACGGTTAGTCGGAGTTGTTGACTATAATGTTAGTCAATACGATGTTGAGATATTTATTTAATACAGATTAAATAAAATTGGCTGAGACGGATTAAACTGTTAATTCGTAAATTAAATATAAACAGTTATATTTAATTAATGCATAATATGGGAGCTTAGACGAATTACATGATTAATTCGTAAATTGATATAATCGGTTATATTAATTAAGCTAATCATACAATATCGTCATTTTATAAATGTCAGACCATTATTAATATATCGACTGCATTTTATAGTGAGCTGATGTATTAATATCCGACATATTAAATAACGATTTATAATTTAAA
>JAGPOY010003759.1:0-12732 GCA_018983105.1 Silene uniflora | reverse complement strand
TAGTCATATTACTTTTAACAAACAGGGAACCACCTTTAAGGGCTGTCTTCTCAAAGCGAGCAGCTCTTACATGACCCTGCCTCTCGTCTGAATCCAAAAATCTGTCAGGTCGCCTGAAGAAAACAAAGTGGAGCTCACGTTGACCAGGACTGGGACTTGCAGGCCTTGAACCCGCTGCCTTGCATAGCAATTCATATACCCTTTTCTGAATTCGGCTGTTCTTCATTTCTTCCTTTTCAGTGATGAGAAAACAACATAAGCCGCCTAGTTAGAAGCAAGTAATAACTAGCAATAGAGTTACTACATCCAGCATGAAAGCAATATTTGAAAGAATCAGGTTGGCATCGAAGGGTAGTACCTCGTCTATTGGTGTTTTCTTAAGATCAGATTCTTGAATGTTAATGTACAAATCCTTAAGCCCTGGACACAGAAATTATTTCATATAAGCCAAGCTAACATGATGAAGGAGGGGGAAAGAAGAGAAAAGAGGGTGACTTTCTTAGGTAGACAGACGTCAAACTTCAAGGAAAAGTCTATGATGATGCTATGTCGTTAGTTTCCACCACCCAATAACTGCCAATGAACATCAATATTCAACACAAAAACTAACAAAAGACACAAAGTTACCTAATATTTCGCGCAATTCTTTTGCAGTACAAGCTGCCTGTACTGGTCCACGCCTTCCAACCAAATAGACTTTTCTGAGAATGTACCGAGACAAGTGAGCAAGAAAGCAAATTGGCATTTCCTTTATGCCAGGGGTTAATTAACTAACACACCTTATTGAGCTCTTTTGCAAAGCAGCAAATGCATGTGCAGCAATATCAGTACTTGCCAGTTGTTCTACAGGCTTTAAGAGTATTCTAGCGACATCAAGTGCTACATTGCCCTGAAAATAATAAAAAAATTGTTAACAATGAAACTAGTTCAAGCACACCGGGTAGACAAGCTACCTGGTTCCAAAACAATAAGTTGAATACCATAACTTACTTTAGCGAAATCTATCTAAACTCAACAGAAAATAGGGACTTGATTATACACTTGCACTCCTTGTGTTTCATCATAATCTTTCTCCTTTCCATTTTGGGGCGTTTCACAGAACTTTCCTCTTCCCTTTAGGGTAAATAAACCGTGCCAAAATGAGAAGATGATAAGTATAGGTACTAGTAATTACGACCCACTGCCACTATTATGTTCATTAGGAGGGCCTTAAATCATCCTAATTCTATTTAACTAAACCTAACTCTAGCCAAAATACAATCATCGACATATTGTGTGCAACAATACCTTTGTTTGGAATCTAAAGAAAGCTTACATGTAAAGGAGAAGAAGCTAGGAAAATATGGCAATGAAAGAGAATTTTAAATGGAAGTGTAAGAAAACACGTATACAGAAATTGCATAGTAGTGCGCCTAAATAGGTGCACCTTATCTACAGGATGCAACGAGGTGCTTGCTCGTGCCTCACTGAGCCTTGGGCTTAAGGGCGCTAAGCATTCTTTTGTAAATCTAAGGCTAGATTATAAGACAAATCTCACGAGACTTATGTGTATAGCTAGACCGGGAAGAATCTGAATGTATAAGCCATGTAGAAGGTAGGTTGGCTAAAAATGACACATTTCAGTAGTTTAACAAAGATACTACAAAAATTGCAGATGAAGGTGGAATTAAAACGCAAGTACTAAGTAAACCGGTATTATAGAGAACATTTATGAGAGCCAATGTAATCTGGCATTGTAAAATCAGCATGGACCGATGTTCATAGTAAAAGAAGTGCCAAAGGAACAGCTAAACCATTCAAGTATTACCTTAGGATAAATAGTAGTTCATGGTGGGATGGTTATATACACCAAAGGTAAATTTCTATGTTTTTAGGATGAGTTTTTGACAATCTCACACACAGTTAAGATAATTGAATTTCCGTGTTCACTAGCAAGTTATAGTAATCATTCCCAATTCATATGAGCAATAATCGTCAATAACGAGACAATTAAAACCGATCCTTGCCTCAGCCTCAAAGATAGAAAACAAACAGAAAAAACATGAATACCAAGTCACTTGAAACTTGAAAGTAAGCAGCATCAAGTGTTCTAGGCATTAATTCACCATAATAGATGATTGCAAAAACATGGCAAGAGACCCTTGCAAGCAATGAAGTTAAAAGTACATTTCTTTATGCATATAATTATATGAGTGTATGTTACTCGGAAAAATGAGGCTTGAGTTTGAATCCAAAATCTATCAACAAAAGAGACTGACTAGAAGTTTTCTTCATTGTAATATAAACAGATGGCTAAGCTCAATCTACTTACCTGCCCAAGCACAACAGCTGTATCAGTACTTTGCAAGTCAGGAGCCAAGTTCCTGCAATCTGGATGTCCATTATACCACCATACAAACTCCCTAGCTGAATATATCCCTTCCAAATCCTACTGTAAACAACCCACAAAACCAAAACAGAGTAAATTTAATGAAGAAGATCTCATACTGAAGTAAGAACACTGATAGACGTGCGAAGAGACTCAAAAATGAGATTTCACACTCTACATCCCGATTAATCAGCCAACCAACCCTGCCTACCCGGAGCCTTCATTATAGAACAAAACTTTCAAACTTACCTCTCCCGGAATACCAAGAACTCGGTCACTTTCAGCACCATATGCAAGCACTACCTATCCAAACAGAACATCCAATTGAACCTTATGAAAAATATTATAACAGGTGCACTCAGCATTGTTTAGGACTGCACAATGTAGCTAAAAGCTCACCACATGATACAATTCTCGAAGCTCCTTTAGCGACACAGATGACCCGAGATTCACGTTTCCAAGGAACATACACCGCTCATTTTGTGCAACCCTAGTAAACTGATTCACCACAATCTGTTGCAAGTTTTCCGGTAAATAAGTAATTACAAAACTCAAACCACTTAGACAAATATGCTACCATTTGCCACAACTTTAAAATGCAAATATCTACAAACTGACAATAGCCAAAAACGTTACGAATTCACTTAGCTCAAAGACCAGGTCAAGTAAGTTACTAACTGATCAACCAAATTGCTAAAATTAGCATTTAAATTCACCGTCCAAAATACCCCCTCTGTTTCAAGTTTATTGTCCCTCTCGCTAGTTTGGTACAATAAAAAGTGATGAACTACCTCGTCTATCCCTTGAATTAGAGAGAGTTGAGACTTGAGACAGCATTATTACGGTAGAGATGGTGGTAGTCATTATCTAGGGGCAATATCGATGCTCGTCTTTTTTCCTTACTGAATTTAGCAACGGACCAATAATTTAGGGACAACCTTTTTAGGGGGAAAGGGGACAATAAAAATGGAACGGAGGAAGAAAAAGCGATTGACGAAAACCTTAGTTTCAGGATGATCAGGAGCGACACCGGATCGAACTAAACCAAAAGGTGTCGGCAATCGATCCAAAATGTCAACTTGAGCTGTTTGATGAGCTTTCAGCATCTAAAACATTCCACCAAAATTCAATGTCAAAACAAAATTATGGAATTCCAATAGAAAATACTCCCTCCGTCCCCGTTAATTATTGTCATTTGGTTTTGGCACAAAGAGTAAGGAAAGAGGAATGAGCCAATTACTAAATGACAAGTGGAACAATTTGAGTGTGAAGATCAAATTAGTTATCAAGTTCATTCTTAAAATAGAAATGACAACAATTGACTGAGATACCCTAATATGGAAAAGGACAACAAATGACCGGGGCAGAGGGAGTATATGAATAAATAGGGATGGAATGAACCTTATCAGCGGTATAAAATCCGGCAGGACCAGTACCGACGATACAGACACGCAAAGGATTGGAAGGCAGTGAAGAGAAAGTTCTGCAAATCCATTGTGTTGATCGAAATACCGCCATTGTTGTCCCTCTTTTGTATTGCGGTGGTTAAAAACGACGAGGATGATAAGAACGAGTGATTGCAGTACCAAAATGGATTGAAAAGGCGCGAAAATTGACGAAGGTCAGAAAGTTATGGCGATGAGGCACTCCAGGCGGACGTTGGAAGACAGCGGCCGTCGAATTAGGTTAAAAGTGGTTATTATTGACACAGGCGAAGGAGATTAATCAACGGCAATGAGTTTTCACGCCGACGATCGGCTCATTTAAGATGGGTCTCTCACTTGTTGATAGAGATGGAAGTGGGTGTGTCTCGGCCCACCGTGCTAGGAGAAGAAAATGGCACAGCTCACTGTCCACCGTATCGTGCTGTATCGTGTGGTGACGTGCTTGAATGTGTCCATGTAAATCCTCCACTTTTCTAATTTTTTCGTATTTTAAGCGTGCTAAAGTGTGTAGTGTCCAAGTGGGTTATGTCGTATCTGGGCTAGGTACAGTTTTTTTCTCAAACATCGGACCATGGCGTGCTGGACTGTGTTAATCCCGTGTTGTGCTAAATTGGCCATAGGTTGTGCTAGGGCGTGTCAACCCAACAGCCCGCTTGCCTACTTAAGAGTTGGGAGTCATATATTTTTAAGTTCTTTTTTTTTTTTGGTAAAAAGGAAACTTATATTGATAATCACAAAATCACATGTCAAATACAACCATTTGAACTTAACAAATTACATCATGCAATAGTAGAATGAAGATATCGTCGAAATAGGACTAGCCTAATACTCCATCTAGTTCAAGTGAAAACTTTTAGCATCCATTCTTTAATGATCGAGTTCATTCACCAAGGCTTCAGGCCTTTTGATATAAGAACTCAATCTAGAGGCAGGTGTTCATCACCCACCATATGTGGTAGTTGAATGCAAGAATAACTACAACCACTTTCCCCTTCATCATTAGAGAACTAAACATGCAATGTAACCACTCACTTGCATGTGTTCGAGGCAGGAATATCCATTTCAATCTATCTAGAAATCAAACTCAGACAACTCTGACTATACTTGCATATAAAAAATAAAAGCTCGTGGATCTCAGAAGTATCAGCACAAAGAAAGCATGTATCATCATTGACAGTGTTCATTCTCATCAACCTGTCCTTCGTTAAGGGTATGCCCGCATCACTAACCATCCATGAAAACTATGTCTAGGTTGAGCACCTTTCACCCAAACAAACTTATGTCAAGTGACACGCACATGTTGAGGGCCCAGTCATTCATATCCAGACTTAACTATATACTCCCGTCTCCTGCTGCTCATTCAGTGATCAATCCCCATTGTAACCTAAAAGCATTTGATCGTTTAGTTTACACAATCTTCTCCCAGCCAGCTACCATTTAGATTAGATGGAAACTCCTTCCACGGGCCAGTTTTTATATATTGTTGTGAACCTATTTAAGTATTTAACTCACAAGTACGTGGTCTATTTTCTGGGATAACCATCATATGTACTTCCTCATTGCAGCCTTATACCTTTCAATATCTAAAATTCCAAGCCATTCATGTTTCTTCTCTTTACAGATCTTCTCACATGATACAAGAGTACTCCCCTTATCATTCTCCAATCCAGTCCACAAGAAATTTCTGCAAGTGCTTATAATCTGATAAACAATAGTGGCTGGCATAATAAAAATTCGAGCCTAATCGTTATGCAGATCGAGTTAAGACAAAATTTACCAATGACAACCTTCCTGCATAACTCAATTTTCTTGTCCCGGGTGCTCTAATTCTCATACCAACTTTGTCAACTAAAGTGGAGCATTCCAAAATAGAAAGTTTTCTTAAAGGAATAGGAAAACCCAAGTATCTCAAAGGCAACATGCAATTACTCATCTCAATGGCCCTGACAACCTTATTGATGATACATTAATTCCCATATCAACTCCATTACTATAGATAGTAAATCAATTAACTTTAACATATAAAAAACCGATAACTTAGCTTAGTGATAGTTTTATTCAATAGATAGTTTTGATAATTCATTGTGTGTGATTATATGTATGATTAAATTAATGAGTGGTTTTATTATTCTTAATTAATTAAGTTAACAATGCTGGAGAATAATTACTTAATTAAACATCATAGCACAATATTTAATCATTATTCATAAGAATTGAACTATTGAACTATAGATTAGTAAACATAAACATTATTCACGCACTTGTATTGCATTCACTTGAACTGTTTCTTCTCTTTTCACCCGTTATGGAACAGCTTCCCTTTTCCATGAATAATAATCTTATTTTTTAACTAAGCTATAATTTTGATTTTTTCAGAAAGACTTCGCATATAATGTGATAGGCTTATTCATCTATTTGGTGGCATTTAGCAAACTGTGGTGGTTACTTAGTAGTGCCTTATTTGTAGAGTAATGGTGTTGTATAGTGTGCTAAAAAGAATGTGGGGTGTCTTAATTAGTTACTAGTACAGATCCCGCGCAATAAATGCGCGGTATTTATAGAGTTTTTACTTTTTAGTTTATTAGTTATTCATTCCATATTTATACCTTAATATTTTCATATATTACCTCCATATTTTAATATGAGAAAAAAATCAAACCACTAAAACTAATGAAAAAAAATTGAGTATGTCATGGAAATTGTTTTTTATTACAAAGTTAATGATTTTATTTTCTAACTTCTCTTACATTATGTTAATGAATTTTTTTCATGCTAATAATATTAGTTAATATTATTGTTTTATACAGAATAAGTGTGCATCAAATCATTTTATAAGAAAAATTAACAATTTTGTATTTTATAATTGTGTACCCTTTTAATTTATTTTGATTAAATATTATAATTATAATATAAAATTTAATGGAAAACTCATGCTTTAAGAAGAAGATAATAGTTTAGTTGGAAAATTTCATTTCTTTCCTTATATAGTAGATTGAGTTTGAAGGGAAAACTTTTGAGAATTTTTAATTTTTTAGGGGTTGTTTGGTTGCCACCTAAATAACATAGGCATTGGAAAATCCCATGAATTTAAAAATCATTGGTTGTTTGGTTGGCATAAATTCTGGAAAATGTAGGAATTTGAACTTTCCAGGAACTTCTAATGCCTACATAATGTAGGAATTTGCTTACCTACCTCCCCCTTGGTCATTGGAAGTTCCTGTGAAGTTTAATTCCTATATAGGCAACCAAACACTTTTTTCAAATTCACCCGAATTGGATTAGGGAACTTAATTCCCATGAATTATAAGTTCCTGGGAAATTAAATTCTTTCATCAACCAAACAACTCCTTATTCTCTTAGTAGTAGGGAGATTGAGTAATATATAATATTATTTTGTCTTTTCTATGAAGATTTAACATTAAAAAAGTGTGAATCTATACGTATATGTTAATATGTATTTATTGTAATTGATTTCATTACAATAAATATAAAAGATTTGAAGTAATCTTTTGCACAATAATCCTTCTTGAATATTCCGCAAATTTCTCTCAAAAATTCAATTACACGTTGACTTGAATTCTATTAGTTGAGGATTTTTGTTGTTACCAAAAATATAAAAGATTTTGAGGTAATCTTTTGCCCAATATTCCTCCTAGAATATTCCGCAAATTTCTCTCAAAAATTCAATTATGTTGTGAAATAAAGAGAGAAGATAAGTTAGAGAGAATATAGTGAGAGACAAAACTGTATATTATTCCATTATGAGGGGTATATATATTCCATTATGAGGGGTATATATACACATACAATGAGGGGTAGAGTTTCCATAATATAATACATTATAGAATACTCTAAGATACGGACATCCATATAATATTATACCATAATATTTCATAACTCCCCCTTGAATGTCCATCACTGAAGATGATGCCTCGTTAAAAACCTTACTAGAAAAACCCTATGGGAAAAAATGCTAGAAAGGAAAAGAGTACAATAATCTACAAACACGCATAACAAGCTGCCTCGTTAAAACCTTTCCATGGAAAACCCAGTGGGACAAAACCATAGATAAGGAAAAAGAGTACATCGCGTGTCAACTCCCCCTGATAATTACATAAATTGATGTATCTTGAAATGATCCATGCTTTGGCATTGCCTCTTGATGATCGTTGAAGCAATACCCATTGTGGTTGATAAACTTGAATCTTCATTCAATAGAAATCCATGACAGCTTCGATATCATATTTCTTTGAGAACTCACGGTCTGGATAAAATCATTTCATAACAACTCTTGGATCATCATTTCAATTAATACTTCCGCAATAGTGATATAGATTTCCATCAATAAACGACATAACATTATATGTCTAAAACAATTGTCATCTCGATCAATCATGATGACATGAGTAAACTATAGCGTGATAATGCGCTTATAGTGCTACCTCGTTAAAAACCTTGCTAGGAAAAACCCATTGGGACAAAAAACCTAGTCGAAAGGAAAAAGAGTGTAGCTATCATTCCTGAATTCATTGTCTTCAGGAGAATTAATCCGATCATTATTGAACAAATTATTCAATACCTTTCCGCTAAGGATGCGTCTTCCTGAGCTGACTTACGGGTTAGTCCCATATCCCCAAATCGACCTAATACCAGGTGCCATTACTTTTGAAAAGAACCCAAGCAAGGATGCAATTCTATCTATCTTACCACTTTTCTTGAATAGTACAAGTGCTCCTGAACAAGAATCCCGGTGCATACAGCGAAGGGCTTTGCCTTTGCTTAGCTTTTATCTCGCATCTACTTTCACTTGAGCGATTTTCTTTGCTAAACCATATATGTATGGATTGACATTTTTCATTGTAGATTTTCACTACATTATTCTAATTGTTATGGTACTTCTAGATCATAAACTAATTTCACATGTTTAGCAAAAAGCTCATTCAATATGCTCAAACTTTAAGTTGAGATAATAACTTTTCAAATAAACTCTATAGGAGTTTGGATGTTCCATTTTGGAACTAATCACGATATCTTTCAATCGTATTGTAGAGGTTTATATATTTCATCAAGAGTGTTCAATAACTCAACTGATCAACTGATGTGACCGTAATAGTTGCACTTTTAACCCCTTAACAAACCCCATTTTGCATGCTTTTATGTATTCATTAGGGTCCTTTCTTCCTCTTTTGCTTCCTATTTGATTTCTTCTTGTTTTGTGCTCACTTGTAGGCGAAGGAGCCAAACAACGCGCATTATAGAGCATTTCGGAGCTTAATGGACGATACATAAGGACCAAGCATGTAGGGGAGGCATAACCAAAGGCGTAAGTGAAGAAAATAAGCTAAGTCGAGGAGCCCCCGCGGCCTAGGAGTCAAGCCGTGCTGATTTCGAATCAGCTTGGGCAAGAGCAGCAAGAGGTCAGGCGACCAGGACCAAGGTCGAGCGACCTAAACTTGGGTCGAGCGACCTCAAGGAAGAACAAGTCGGGACGACCGCAGTGCGACCCGAGCTACCTCTAATCACTTCGCCATGTCCTTGTGCGACACTCCACCTCAACTTAACCTAATTCTACTGTAATACCCCGAATAAAATTAGTTTTAAGATATATATTATAATAGAAGTACCCGAGATTTTGTAGACTAAGCTAGACTCATGTTTTCATTTGATTTACTAAGAATATATAAGTCGGGACTCATTACGATATTCGTATTTACCACACCGTGTACTATATTAGATAACTATAAAAAAAGAGGAAAGTTCACACAAGGCCACGTAGGCTTACCTAGGTGACTCACCTTAGAGGATAGTTTGTTGAGACCACAAATTGTGTACGCAAAGAAGCAATTGCATTCCACAAATTAGAAGCGATCAAGTGAAGGATAGGTAAGATAAACAAAAGAAAAGAATAAGGCCATTAGCCGAGGGAGATCAAGACAGAGTTTGTAGCACCCATTCAATAGGCAAACTGGGTAGTTCTTACATGGGTTACATAACATCAACCTTCAGATAAGGTATGATTTCGGGACCCTTCGTCGATATAAGTAATTGTTTACATTTAAAATAAGAGATTAGAAATAATTGGTTATATTAGTTTTATTGTTAATTTCATCTTATGATTGTTATACTGCTCCCATGTTATATTAGTGACCGTCTTATGAATTTATGACTGTGATAAGGGTACTTTTGTCATATTGCATAGTTGGCCAATTATAGCATTCGGGATACGATTATTGGTTTGAGGTGACATTATGTGTTAACCTGTGTACACAGAAGGGGGCGTTTGCTCCGGGAGTACTCCATATATAAATAAAAAATGAAGGGCGTTGGCCCGAGCAAGTGAAACTGTTGTTGATCCTGTGTACATGGAGGTGGGTTTTAAACCCGGCGTGAGTGCGGAACTCCATAATGTTCTCTTTTCAATAATGGTAGACCGACATTTATGTGATAGGAATGTATATTGTCTTTAGAGCGATAAACGTTAGAAATGGTTGGATATCATACTGGTCTCTGCAGGTAAGCTAATTATACTGTTTCTGATAAATTTTTGTATGGGGGGGAACACTGTAATAAGGAGAACTCTTATTGAATAAAGGATATGACATAAGGCCGGTGGAGAGAACTGGAGTCATACTCAGCCCGTGGTTGGCTGATTCTGTTACTCTCATTCTTTTTCAGGTACAAGTATTCGGGAAGGTCAAGTGTGAGGAATTTCATGTAGAAAATAAGACTCATAAGATGTATAGTTTATAATTATAGAGTTTTTAGTTTTAGATACACAAGTGTATTTATATTATTATATAAGCCTTGTATTCTTCGAAGGGTGAATACGGCGGTGACGCCCTTGTAATTCCGCTGCTGTCTTTTATTAAATAAAAGAGCCATCTGAGCCGCCTGCTTGATTTTCGGGGCGTTACAGATTGGTATCAGAGCAGGCCTGCAACCGCATATTGAGCCTTCGGCCATACGTCTAGCAGGGAAAAGATTCATGGGGCTAGTTTATAAATCTTGTAATAGCCTAAAGTAGAAACCGACTAATAGAGAGAGTGGGGTATGTAGTTATATAATAGCTAGGATTACTTGTATAAGTGATTAGTTAGTTTATTAATTCATACCTTGTTTTAATAAGGTATAGTACAGTTCGAGTCTTTTATTCGTTTTCTTGTAAGTGGATTGCATGGAGTTGGTAATCTCATAGTATATAGTCTAATTTTGGTACATTGTACATGTTCAAGGTTGAGAAGTTATTTATATAGGAGTACAACTTAGCTCATTAGGTGGTGTAGTTGAATATGTTCGTCTTGTTCGTCTGTTAGATACATGCATTGAGTTTTCATCTTACGTACACATATATGGCGTGAGGAACACAAATTCTCATTTGTGCCAGATAGTAACCGTTACAAGCTAGACTTTTTGGCATTAGGAATGCTTTGGGTGAAAAAGGCACACACACTTATGACTAATAGTAAGATGGAGTAGTTAAGTTTCTGGAAATTTTACCTTTAGGAATTCTACTTGTTGCCCTTCCACTCTTTTTATATTGATATTGTTTTTTTACATTTTCGAAGTTTTGAAACTCGAATTATTTTACGTATTACGAACATTTCTAACAAGTTCAAGTTAGGTTTTGGAGCATTTTAAAACCAAAAAAAAAAATTATGTGTATATTTAAAAAAAAAAAGGAAAATTACTTTTGCAAATAATTTGAAATGAAATTTTAAGTTTTGTTTTCTTTGATTTTGAGCGGTTGGTGGGACGTTAGAACTTATTATTATAGACGTCTAATAACCGGTTCAGCGCCTTCTAACACATGATGCGAGTTCGTCTTTGAATTGGATTTACTCGAACTCTTGTTCGCGACGGGAATTTTTGCATTCCATTATATTGGACTTGCACTTTTTTTACTAATTTCATAAAGCTGATTAAAAGATTTCGAAAAATCGAAGTTTTAACTTTATGTTAATAACATTCTTATCATTTTGGCTTTGAGTTTTGAGAAACTGAATTTTTAACTTTTCTGCTTCCTATTTTCAAGTTTCGGGACGAAACTTATTTTAAGGAGGGTAGAATGTAATACCCCGAATAAAATTAGTTTTAAGATATATATTATAATAATAGAAGTACCCGAGATTTTGTAGACTAGACTCATGTTTTCATTTGATTTACTAAGAATATATAAGTCGGGACTCGTTACGATATTCGTATTTACCACACCGTGTACTATATTAGATAACTACGGAGTATAAAAAAAGAGGAAAGTTCACACAAGGCCACGTAGGCTTACCTAGGTGACTCACCTTAGAGGATAGTTTGTTGAGACCACAAATTGTGTACGCAAAGAAGCAATTGCATTCCACAAATTAGAAGCGATCAAGTGAAGGATAGGTAAGATAAGCAAAAGAAAAGAATAAGGCCATTAGCCGAGGGAGATCAAGACAGAGTTTGTAGCACCAATTCAATAGGCAAACTGGGTAGTTCTTACATGGGTTACATAACATCAACCTTCAGATAAGTTATGATTTCGGGACCCTTCGTCGATATAAGTAATTGTTTACATTTAAAATAAGAGATTAGAAATAATTGGTTATATTAGTTTTATTGTTAATTTCATCTTATGATTGTTATACTGCTCCCATGTTATATTAGTGACCGTCTTATGAATTTATGACTGTGATAAGGGTACTGTTGTCATATTGCATAGTTGGCCAATTATAGCATTCGGGATACGATTATTGGTTTGAAGTGACATTATGTGTTAACCTGTGTACACATAAGGGGGCGTTTGCTCCGGGAGTACTCCATATATAAATAAAAAAATGAAGGGCGTTGGCCCGAGCAAGTGAAACTGTTGTTGATCCTGTGTACATGGAGGTGGGTTTTAAACCCGGCGTGAGTGCAGAACTCCATAATGTTCTCTTTTCA
>JAGPOY010003756.1:0-12734 GCA_018983105.1 Silene uniflora | reverse complement strand
ATGGGACGGTTTCACGCTTCCCAATGCTCGAGTAATCAGCTCCGACTCCTCCATCTCCTAAATGTGCATGCTCGGGACAGTTTTGGCTCGATTTCCGCTACTTATCATCATATTCCTGCAAAATAGCAATAGAAGCACAAAGTAGCATATTCGGGGTATAAAGTGACATAATATCACCTAAATGACATAGAAATGCGTGCTAAGATGGACCGTAAAGTCTATATAAAATGCACGCATCAATAAGTTAATCAAGATCGATTCTAATCTTAATCTAACTAACTGAATTAGGGTTTACTATTGATATGAACAAACTAGAGATGAATTGATCTTACTTACCGCAGATCTGGATCCGAATCCTTGAGAATTGGAGCAATAGTATTCTAGAGAAGTTGTTTGATACTTTTGACTCTTAAATTAGGGTTTATGATTTGTAAAAACTGATTGTGAAAACCAACTTTCCCTTTTATACTTATTGTCCAAAAACCGGAATTTCGTATCCGCAGACCGTCGGCTCGGTCGAGCTACTTCTGGCTCGACCGAGCTACTCTGAGCTCAGACCGAGCTACACTGAGCTCAGTCGAGTCAAAGGGACTCGGCCGACTGAAATAGTTCCAGGAACTTTTGAAGCTAGACATCTCGTAAAATCGCCTAAGTGTCAGGCTGCTCGGTCGAGCTACTTATAGCTCGGCCGAGCTACCTATGCTCGTAAATCCATAGTGTTACAGTCTTCCCCTCTTAAGAACGAACTTCGTCCTCGAAGTTCAAACCTATACCCGAAAACTGATTTAGGACTAAAATATGAGATTCGACTCGTGTGTAACTACGACGACCATTAATACTAAGGACTCATAAAACTTGATTTAAAAGTACTAGTATGTAAAAATGTATTTGCGATCTTAAACACTCTGATGACGCTATGTGTTTCACATGTCTATACTGTCAGAGAAGAGTGTACCGTTATGCTCCTGCACCTCCTCATCTTCGTCGGACTCGCTTACGAGGAAGGTCTCTTGGTCGCCCTCGAGTCCACACCTTCTACACTTCCATCTATGACCTTGACTTCCTTAAGCGGCCTCCTCCCTCCTTGCCCTTTTACTCCGATTCTCCTTGGCTAGCTTTGCCTCTACCTCCCCTACCCGAGCCCTTCCTAGAGACCTGATCAGACTTTCTGGCTCCCCTGGTTGCATCTCGGCTCTAATCTCTGGTAGCAGTCCTTGCTCAAATCGGGTTGCCATTTCCGCTGTTGTCATCTCTCTGTCCTTACCGTACCTCGCAAGCTCACAGAATTTATCAAAGTACTCTGCGACCGTCATATTCTCGGTCATGTAAAATTTAGCAAACGCCACTCTCATACTATTCCTCATCTCTTCCGAGATAAATTTCTTCCTCAAGGCTAACTTGAATGCCTTCCATGCACTTAGCAGGAAGCTCCGGTGATTAAGAACGTGTTCCCTAACTTCTCTCCACCAGTTCCCTGCCACTCCCCAGAGATAGTTAGCGACCTGTTCCACGAGGAGATCTCTCGGGCATAAAGCCAAATCCAGCAAGCTCTCCATCTCGGAAATCCATCGGTCGAGCACCCTGGTTGGTCCTACTCCTATGTAAGTTGGTGGGTTGACACGGACCAGGAAGTTACTTACACTCTCGGCTTCCGCAACCAAACCTCGGCCATGATCTCCATGATTGCATACCCCTCTCAGGTTGTCGTGTTGCTCGATCAACCCTATCACTCGTTCGGTCTCCGCTCTCGCAGCCAACTCCTCACTCCTACCTGGGTTCCTATGCCGATAGATCTCCATTGGGTCCTCATACCTAGCTGCCCTCCTAAACTGGCTCAGGGTCATGTGTTCGATTCCAGAGAAGTTGTTTGATTTCTTTGGCGGCATTTTGAGCTGATATAAGAAAAGGATCGTAAGCGTATAGCCTACGGCTCAAAAAAATTAAGCACCCAGGGAACTAGCTCGGTCGAGCTTATGCGTGGCTCGGCCGAGCTGATCTCGGCTCGATCGAGCTACTACTTAGCTCGGTCGAATACTTCGAGATCAGAATGTGGCAGAATGGAACATGGGATACCAGCTCGGTCGAGCTGCTTTCAGCTCGGTCGAGCTACTGTCCCCTCGGTCGAGCTATTATCAGCTCGTCCGAGCAGCTATGTTACAGAATCTTTCTGTAACGTCTGGAAACTACCCGCTCGATCGAGTCGCCTGTGGCTCGGTCGAGCTACCCATAGCTCGGTCGAGTCACTTTCAGCTCGATCGAGTCATGCCTGTTATATCATCTACCCGCATGGCTACGAACTATATCTACACTATACATGGCTTACTACATGGTTCACGTTTCCGCATCTACTTATACACATGTGAATTTCAAAGCGATAAACAATTATCATGCCATCACGTATCATGCAACTCTACACATTATCTACGCACCATCATTCATGCTATCACATTCCACATTATAAGCATACATATCATACACATCCAATCCCATCTACCCAAGGTGAACGATTAGGAGTTACGAAGGCAAATTGCGGCTTTAGGACGTCTCCCAAGCCCTTGTGGTAGCTCCAAGCAACTCCCAACCGGGTTCATTTTAATTGACTCACTAAGTTCATTGGTTCATTGGTTTCAGGTGCTAAAATCGTTGCTCTGATACCACTTTGTAACACCCTCATACACCAGGGGGCCTTTACCAAGGACTGCCCTAGCAAATGGGAGTATTACCATCCCGACATAACCGGGGTAGTGAATATATCAAATGAATAATGCAAGTACCTTTATTTAAATAATAAGTTAACTGTCTTACAACCGTCTCATAAGAAAAAGCATAAATGAAATAACAATGTCTCAACTACTAATAATACTGATAAAAACTAATGTCGGCTAGACTAGCTAAGCTTGTGGTGACTCTTCCCATCCCTGAGGCATATCATCATCCATAAGCTCATCATCTGCTAAACCAACTGCTCACCATCCCCGAATGGATCACAGCAGGTCAAAGACAAACAACCGGGGTCAGTCAACTGAAGATAAAAATAAGACAATCAAGATACATGAACACAAGCGGAAGCAATGTAACAGTACAACAAATGAGTTGTGATCTCCGGTCTCCCTCTCCTCTACCAGAACCGACTACACATCGCAACATGTAGCCCTGCCAGGTACCCATCGCAACAGGTAACCCTCACCGCCAGTGGGAAGACCGCAGCCCGCCCACCTAAAAACCTAAGCCATTAATGTGCACATCCCTCCTGGCTGAGAAGACCAGGAGGTGACCCTAGGCGTGACCACCTTCTCACGGTGACCACACAGCCACTCATAATCACAACTCAATCGATAATATCAACATCCACAATCACATATGCACATTACAAGAAAGTCTTATGCAAACTACAGAAAAACTGAGTAGGATAACCTACCTTATTCGCAAATCCTTCACACAGTTAATATTACTCTAATCGCAGAAATCCCCTTCTACGAACTCTTCACCTAAACATAACATAAGATAATCAAGATCGATTCTAATCTTAATCTAACTAACTGAATTAGGGTTTACTATTGATATGAACAAACTAGAGATGAATTGATCTTACTTACCGCAGATCTGGATCCGAATCCTTGAGAATTGGAGCAATAGTATTCTAGAGAAGTTGTTTGATGCTTTTGTCTCTCAAATTAGGGTTTATGATTTGTAAAAACTGAATGTGAAAACCAACTTTCCCTTTTATACTTATTGTCCAAAAACCGGAATTTCGTATTTGCAGACCGTCGGCTCGGTCGAGCTACTTCTGGCTCGACCGAGCTACTCTGAGCTCGGTCGAGTCAAAGTGACTCGGCCGACTGAAATAGTTCCAGGAACGTTTGAAACTAGACAACTCGTAAAATCGCCTAAGTGTCAGGCTGCTCGGTCGAGCTACTTATAGCTTGACCGAGCTACCTATGCTCGCAAATCCATAGTGTTACAAAAATGACCTGGGCATCTCATTTCTGACCCGAGCTACTCCTCAAGACTCCGCCATATCCTTGAACGACACTCCACCTCTACTTAACCTAATCCTTGTACTTAGTATAAATACCTCTCTTTTCCATTAGGGTTAGAAGAGCCACTTTAAGGGGTTAATTAGGTTAATTACTTGTAATCAAACAATTCCATTTTCAATCTTTCCTTAATCTTTCAACAATTAATCTTAGATTTAGCTTGAAGAATACTTAGGTTGTAATTTAAGATTTGACAATTCTTCATTTATCAAAGGGATTCTTCTTATTTCATTATTGCTCAATCCTTACTAGTTGGTATAATTCCTAATCTCTCTTTATTTCCTTGTCAATTTATTTTACATGTTCATCATGATTTCACATGTTAGCATGATTCACCTTCTTACTAGTTTATCTATTACCATGATTACTGAGTAGTTTCATAACTAAGGTTAATGGGGGATTAGGGGAAGGATTATGTGATTGGATTCATGCTTATGTTGAAGATTGATTGATTGATTAAATTGTTGTTGTGATATCTAGCTTAGTGCACATGTTCTGTTTGATGAAATGCTTGCATGACAACCATGCATGCTTCTCTACCGCCTTGGCAAACCTTGTAAGATCGGAAGTCTTAAGGAATGTTAGACTTACCATTCAACTAACCTTTTTAGATCGGAAGCCTCAAGGGTGGTTAGACCATGGACTGGACTAGTTGGGACACCGGGTTATACGTGGAAGCTAACCCGACTCGACCTAAAGGCCGTAGGACCAAAAGTTCCAGCCCTATATGTAATACTCCACTGAACCGAATAGGTTATTCGGGTGGAGTACCTCCTTGAAGAGGTCCATTGATAGGCTTAAAATCTGACTAATGCTTAAAGGGATTGAAAGTACTACTCATATCAACAAAGTGCACTTTCTTTTATGGTTATCCATGCAAAAGAACTCCACTGTTAAGCGTGCTTGGCTGGGAGTAGTCTTAGGATGGGTGACCTCCTGGGAAGTTTCCCGGGATGCGCATGAGTGTGGACAAAATGCGCTATAAAGGACCCGTGTTGATCTGTGGGCCATGTACACAGCCTGACGAGCTACCGTGGCTAACATTTCCGGTCCTAGGTTTGGGCCAGGGTGTTACACTATATCACTATGACTCAATCGAACAAACCAATACTTGTATGCTTGAATCCTATCCTTGTATCACCAATATGATCCTATGACACCCTAGTATCTTCCCTCTATTGATTACATCTCCATCTTTACTTGCTTAATTGTTGTTATTTACCTTTTGTTTTAGCTATAGATTCTCTAAACCATCAAATTCAATTGTGACAACCTTAGCACAACTACAACTCGATAGAATGATTTGACTACCCCCGTCCTTAAGGTTTGACCTCTACTTACTACTTTGCTAGTTTGTTGAGTACAAATATTGTTCGATGGATTAACGACATCGCATCAAAATAAGTGGTAATTTGCAAACAATCTCCCCATAAAATTCCATAGAAAGATTGGAATATTGTCTTAAGGCCCTAGCAGTACATATCAAATGCCTATATATGCTTACACTCAACTCTCCAATTTTGTTGTGGTCTACGTACAATACTTCTTTGATAAAAAATACCTTCAGTTTTACAGAAATCTTTTGCACTAATCCTCAAAAACTTCAATTCCATTGTTTGATCTAATGACCTTGTCTTGTGTTCTCAATTGTGTAGCTAGAGACATATTTGATGAAACCTTTAGCAAGGCCATGAATTTGTGTTTTATTATGGACAAGAAACACCTATGTATAGAATGATCATCCAAAATAGGTAAGAATAACCTTGCCCCTGACATAGTAGGCACTCTATATTGTCCCCACATCCATGAGTATCCGGATATTCTTACCTTTTATCCCGCTCACCTTTTCTTCTTTCTTTATCCTTGAAAAGTTTTTTTCCACTGGAAAGATCTTTGGAAGCTACGTTCCCACAAGTTTCCTCTTTTTATCTGGCGCATCGCATATAACATCCTTCCTACGTTGACAAACCTCACTCGTCGTGGTCTTCAGCTAAACGCATCATGTGTCTTATGTTAGGGTCGTTGCCCTGAATCTCTAGACCATTTATTTCGCTCATGTGTGGTAACTCAGCATGTATTGGCGCTCTTCTACCCTCGGAATTAACTCTTAAACAAACCCAACCATTCCTTTTTTTCGATGGATTGCTGATCTCATATCCTACCTTGCACTTCTTCCCTCGATTGGGTTTCACCCTCTCTTATGCTTCTTCTGCATTCCGCGGTTCGTTTGGCTAACTCAAACTGTAACACCCCCATATACCAAGGCCCCGTACCAGAACTGCCCTAGCATATAAAGGTGCTACCATCTGGGTTGACCGAGGTAGTGTACATCAATAGAAAACAATCCGGGATAATTTATTATATAAAATAGCAAACGTTAAGGATTACATCATCCGTCTCAAACTGATAAAATAAAATATTGTCTTAAAAACTGAAATCAAAGCTAGTCTAATGCTGCGCGAAAGCTATACTGAGGTACTAGACTCGGCTGTGTCCCATCCATCCGACTCCATCTAACAAGATACCTGCTCAGTCTGCTCACCACCCCCGATAGATCACAGCAGGTCAAAAGACAACATACACGGGGTCAGTACATGGCATACTCATCACTTTAAGCAACAACAATATAATTATAGCAGCGGAAACATTTATCATCTCATAGTCTCGTTTACAGCCAGGTCCCATCGCAACAGGTACCCAAGTCAGCCAGTGACACAGCCTCGTCACCGCAGCCACTCATCGCAACAAGTGATAACCCTAGGCTCCTTAATGTGCACATCACCCTTGTGATGGGCGTGACGAGGGGCGATCAAAGGGCGTGAACCACTCCCACGTGGACTCACTCAGCCGAAATCGTTTATCAGTCGTATCCTCATATCATACAATCAATTATCGCAACATATAATCAATTAAGCAATCACTCAATTCAATACCGTCACAACCAGAATACTGAGTAGGAAATCCTACCTGATAGCAATTCACAGCAACAATTCAAAAGTACTTTGCTAGTAAGGCTCCTCTACGAATCCGCAGCCTAGAATAATCAAGCAATCAATCAATTCTTGCCCTAATAGCGATTCTTATGTAAAACTAATCATATATCATAATCTACGCATAATCAATACTAGATCTAGTAAACTTACGATTAAAAGACGACGAACGGCGAAGATTCACGAACGATCTTGACTCCAAAATGATTAGGAACGGTTACTTAGGGTTTTGTGATTGTAAAAGATGTAAAACTGTAACTGAAAGACTTATCGTTTCCTTTTATATTAAATTACCATTCCTAATTATTTTCGAGTCGGTTCGCCGGTCCGTCACATTTACTCGGCCGAGTAACAGTACTACTCGGCCGAGTACTCGATACTCGGCCGTGTGTTCCGGTACTCGGTCAAGTACACACTCGGCAGACCTCTTGCCTCAGAATCCACTTTGACTACTCGGCCGAGTAGACACTATTCGGCCGAGTAGTCTCTGTTCAGATACGCGGTATCATAGTCTCCCCTACTTAGAAATGAACGTCGTCCTCGAAGTTCAACTCGTATCCCCTAACAACAAAACTCCCGTATAACTGACATAAAAACAAAAATAAAAAACACATGCTAACTTATCTCGATGTGACCCAATCATAAAACGTGTTATAACATAAAATCCCTTAATTACCCGTAAAAACATAATGCGGTCTCTCCTACCCCTCTTAAAAGAAAATGGTTACGTCCTCGTAACCAAACATACCTCGACGAAAAGATATGGGTACTTCTCGCGCATAGCTGGCTCAGCTTCCCATGTAGCCTCTTCCATGTCATGATTAGACCACAACACCTTCACGATAACTGTCTCACCATTCCTTGTCTTTTGGACCTTACGGTCCAAAATCTTTACCGGTAGCTCCTCATAAGTCAAAGTCTAATCCAATTCTATAGCCTCATGTTCTAGCACATGCGATGCATCTGGATAATATTTCCTCAGGAGCGATACATGAAACACATTGTGTACCCTATCAAGTGCCGCTGGCAAAGCAAGTCGATAAGCTACCTCGCCAATTCGATCCAACACCTCATAAGGTCCTATGTACTTCGGACTTAGCTTTCCCTTCTTGCCAAATCGCATCACACTCTTCACCGGTGAAACTTTCAGTAAAACCTTATCACCTGACTGAAATTCTACATGTCTGCGCTTCGGATCTGCATAACTCTTCTGTCGGTCATGCGCTGCCATCATCTTTTGTCTGATCATCTTGATGTGTTCTACCATATCTTGCACCATTTGTGGTACTAGAACCACGGCCTCAGCACTGTCGTCCCAGCACACTGGACTCCGACACTTCCTTCCATACAAAGCTTCAAACGGTGCCATACCAATACTTGTGTGATAACTATTATTGTATGAGAACTCAATTAGAACAAGTCTTTCTTCCTAAGTACCACCAAATTCCATCACACACGCACGCAACATGTCCTCCAAAGTCTTGATGGTTCTCTCAGTCTGACCATCTGTCGCAGGATGAAATGATGAGCTCATCTTTAAGGTTGTACCCATCAACTCCTGCAACTCCTGCCAGAACTTCGATATGAATCTCGCATCTCTGTCGGACACAATATCCTTTGGCACTCCATGAAGTCGTACCACATTCTTCCAGTACCCATTAGCTAACTGAACCTTAGTCCAGGTATCCTTCATTGGAATAAAGTGAGCCAACTTCGTCAGTCGATCCACTATCACCCAAATCATGTTGTTACCTTGCGGCGTTCTCGGTAACCCCACGATAAAATCCATGGATATAGATTCCTATTTCCATTCAGGTACTTCAAGCGATTGTACTAAACCTTGTGGTCTCCTTTGTTCACCCTTGACTCGTTGACAAGTCAAGCATCTCGCCACGAATTCAGCGATCTCTTTCTTCATCCCAGGCCACCAAAAACTCTTCTTCAGGTCTCGGTACAACTTATCACCACCCGGGTGTACTGAATAAGGAGTACAATGAGCTTCTGTCATAATTGTCTTCCTTATGTCAGCATCATTAGGCACACACCATCGTCCATCGAAACGAAGGCTTCCATCCTCATGAATGGCGAATCTTGACTTCTCTGCATCACCCAGCTTCTCTTTCCACTCTATGATTTTAGGGTCAATCAGTTGTTTACCTCGAATGTCATTGTAAAGCTCAGGCTCAACTGCCAAGGTACTAACTGCATCCCCTTTTCGTATCATATGAATACCCATCTTTCTCACTTCATCTCTCAACTGCATCAAAGATAGTTGTGTGCACAAAGAATGTACACTCTTCCTGCTTAGCGCATCGGCCACCACATTGGCCTTCCCTTCATGGTACAGTATTTCCATGTCGTAGTCATCGATCAGCTCCATCCATCTCCTTTGTCTCATATTCAGCTCCTTTTGGGTGTAAATGTATTTCAGACTCTTGTGATCTGAAAACACCTTGAATGTCGCTCCACAAAGGTAATGTCTCCAGATTTTAAGAGCAAAAACCACCGCACCCAACTCCAGATCATGTGTAGGATAGTTCTCCTCATATGGCTTCAACTGTCTCGAGACATAAGCTATCACCTTCCCATTCTGCATCAACACACATCCCAAACCTTTCTTTGAAGCATCTGTATATACTTCAAAATTCTCACTTCCTTCAGGCAATGCTAGGACAGGAGCTGTCGTCAAGCGTTCCTTTAAGGTCTGAAACGCTGTCTCACAACTCGCATCCCAACAAAATCTTGTATCTTTTCTCATCAATGCAGTCAACGGTCTCGCAATAGCTGAAAAGTCCTTCACGAACCTTCGATAATATCCTGCCAAACCCAAGAAACTCCGAATTTCTGCCACATTTTTCGGTGCTTCCCAGTTCGACACTGCTGTAATCTTACTTGGATCAACTGAAACATCATCTATAGAAATGATATGCCCCAAAAAATCCACCTTATCTAGCCAGAACTCACACTTACTCAGCTTTGCATACAGGTTGTTGTCGCGCAATTTCTGCAGCACCAA
Source organism: Silene uniflora (assembly GCA_018983105.1). Taxonomy (NCBI): domain Eukaryota; kingdom Viridiplantae; phylum Streptophyta; class Magnoliopsida; order Caryophyllales; family Caryophyllaceae; genus Silene; species Silene uniflora. Next base: position 2,691 of record JAGPOY010003756.1, on the reverse strand, counting down.
CCTCAAATGCTCCTCATGCTCCTCCTTAGTCTTAGAATAGACCAATATGTCATCGATAAATACCATGACGAACTGGTCCAAGAATTCACTGAAGATCCGATTCATTAGATCCATGAACACCGCCGGTGCATTAGTCAGTCCGAAAGGCATCACCACATATTCATAGTGCCCATATCTCGATCTAAAGGCTGTCTTTGGCACATCCTCATCACTGATTCTCAGCTGATGGTATCCCGATCTCAGGTCAATCTTCGAAAACACTCCGGCTCCACTTAACTGATCGAACAAGTCATCTATTCTTGGCAATGGATACTTATTCTTCACCGTCACATGATTCAACTCACGATAATCGATGCACAACCTCATACTTTCGTCTTTCTTCTTAACGAACAGGATTGGTGCTCCCCAAGGCGATACTCTTGGTCGAATGTATCCCTTCTGCAGCAAGTCCTCTAGTTCCTTCTTCAATTCCTCCAGCTCTCTCGGCGCCATACGGTATGGGGCTTTGGAAATCGGCCCGGTCCCCGGCTGCAGATCAATTGTGAAGTCGATATCTCTCTACGGTGGTAACCCCGGTATCTCTTCAGGAAAGACATCCACAAATTCACCCACGACTGGTATTTCCGATGCTATTAACTCCTCGGATCGGTTATCCCAAACGTGGCAAAGTATGATAGGACATCCCTTCCGTAAACAAGATTTAAGGGTCATTGCTGCAATCAACTTGAACTTGGGTTTGACTACAAACCCACGGTAAGACACACTTCTCCCCTTAGGCCCTCTTAGTGTCACCTTCTTCTGATGGCAGTCTATCTTTGCTTTGTGCCTACCCAATCAGTCCATCCCTACTATCACCTCAAATTCGTCTAAGGGATACTCTAACAAGTCTACGGGGAAGTTCGTTTCTCCTATATACATCGACACATCTTTATATCTTTTATTACACGACACTAACTCCCCCGAAGGTATAAACACACTATCTGATACTAGTTCATGTTCCTCTAACTTCATAACCTCAGCATGGCTCTTAGATATAAAGGAATGGGTTGCACCCGAATCAAATAAAACAAAAGACGGGGTATTGTGAATAGAAAATGTACCGGTAACGACTTGTGCGTCGTCTTCCGCAGCCTGCTTCTCCATCATAAATAGATTACCGCTACTCTTAGCTGGACCCCCTCCTTGCACAGTAGTTGCAGATGTGGTCGGCTTGGCAGCCGTGTTCTGATTCCCGGTCGCAGTCGGACGCTGATAAGATCCCCCACCATTGTTGTTCTGCCCTCCTTGATTATACCATGACCCGACTGGCTTATTGCTAGCCAAACTCAGCGTCGGGGCTTGCGAAAAGCCTCCTTGATAAGATCTTGGCTGATGAGCTCCTCCTCCCGGTCCATGGCACTCGAAACGACGATGCCCGATGCAAGTCAAAGGTGTTGACTCACCTAGTTGTGCGGCCACCTCTACTTCCACCTCGAGATCCTCCACCATAACTAGGTCCTCTGGAATATCCTCTAGTTTGGATGTAACCACCCCTCTTAGCATTACTCTGGCCACTAGCTTCGTTCTTACCCTTTCTTTTCTCACTAGCTCTTTCCCTGACTTCCTTAGACATGTCGATGAGACGTTCAACATGTCCTGCTCACTCATACACCTCTGTCAGATCAGACAGTGTCCCCGCCGGTAGCTTCTCAAGAATCTTGAAGTGCAGCCCCTTCTCGAAACGAATTGCCAAGCTCAAGTCACTGACCTCGCTATCAGCAGCATAGCGCAACAAAGCATAGAACTTGTGGTAGTAGTCGGCAACAGTCATTCCCTCCGTCATGATAAAAGAATCGAACTCCGCTCTTAGCCTATTGCGAACGTGCTCCGGGATGAATCTCTTTTGCATCTGGACCTTGAAAACCTTCCAAGGAATGAATCCTCGGCCCTTGTTCCGGTAATGCTCCCTAGCCGTTTCGCGCACGCTCTTCCACCACACCCCAACAGCATCACGCAAGTAGAACGCAGCCTGGTCCACTTGCAGCTCTTCCAGACACTGAACAAGCTCCATGAGATTCTCCATCTCATCGTGCCAGTTATCGAGCAATTTTGGCTCCCCGGTACCCTCAAAGACTGTACGCTGGAAGCGGGAGATCACAGTGCTCATCTTGGTCGCACTCATCTCTCCGGGTTCCTTACCTACCCGCTTGACGATCTCAGTGAGATGCTCATTTTGCTCGATTAACTTAGGAATGTCATCTAGCCTCATATCAGCAGCTAGCAGATGAGTATTCGATCTCTTTGGCGGCATTTTGAGCTGATTAGAGATAAACAAAACAATCGTAAGCATCGGCCTACGGCTCAAAATAATACCTTCGTTGATGCGTGCCATTTTCATACGATTATTCTACTCTTTTGCACGCATTTCTATGCTAATTTGGGTAGCCTATGCTACCATTTTCCTTGTTTTCTGTTACTTCTTTTGTTTTATATGTTTTGCAGACAATATATCAAGAAGGAGCGAAATGGAGCCAAATCCTGCCCCGGTAGCTCAAGTAGAGATTTAGTGAAGCTAGAAGTCGGAAACTATTACTTTGGGATGCGTGGAGTAATTTAGGAGAGCTCATGTGCGCGTGGAAAGACGAGATGGCGAAGTTGGAAGCTGCGACTGAGGCTAATAATCGATCGACTAGTACTCATGGTCGATCGACC
>JAGPOY010003755.1:2639-15376 GCA_018983105.1 Silene uniflora | reverse complement strand
TAGGGCTGATTTTTTTCTTTTTCTTTCCTTTCCTCATCAAAACACACTCCGATACAAAATAAACGAACCAAAATCCGATAAAATACGATAAATTCCTCAAAACTACTAAACTAGCTCAACATAGGTAGGCTTAATTTAGACTGTAGTTTAAGGGCAACTGGCAGATTTGGCTAATGTGGAGTTAATGGGGTAAAATGAGAAAGGGGAAAATGCAAAAGTTCTCTAACACGTGATACCGACCACAAACCCATGCGTGCAGGCAATAAGAAATCAAAACTCATATACATGCGATACAATGAAATGTGGGGAGTAACTACTCTCAATCCTAGATAAACCGGTCATGAATGTCACTAGTTATAAGCTCTAAAACTTAGAAATTATGAATAGGTTGCCAAAATTACGAGTCAAGTCTAATAATTCAAAATAAATTTCAAGACAAAATTCGAGAAATCGCTTGACTTTGCTAGGCAGGTCGTGAAAAGTGCAAGGCATAGCATAAAAATGACTTATAGTGCAATATCATCATAGAAAATACTCCAATCCGACTCGAATAAATGCAAAAATAAACGTGATATTTTTTGATTTTTAAATTTTTTTTTGATTTTTGATTTTTTTTATAACATGAAATAAAATACGAAAAATAAACGTGAATGCAAAACAAATGCAAATGCAGACGCAAAAGGATGCAAATACCTCCCGAAACCAAATCAGACAATGTCCTCATTGGCTACCCACTAACTAACAGCAAACAGGGGGAAATGGATACACAACCTATTACATGCTTCTAAGGGATAAAAATGCGATAAAATAAAAGAGATGGAGAAAAATAAGAACAGAAAACTCACAAAAGACGGCTTCCCCAAACCAGCATCAAAACAAGGGAAGCTAATCGTCACCCGCCTCCTCCTCCTGATCCACCCGAAACGTCGGGTCTCGCTTCTCCTCTCTAGCCCGCCTCCTGGATGCCTCCTAGGCTCGCAACCTCACCGCCCTCGCTACCGGTGTCTCCTCCACTTCCTCCTCAGACTCGGAGGCAAGTGGAGGGTACCCACCCTCTGGGTATCGGTAGAAAGACGGGTGAGGCCAGCCAGCTGGAATAGGACGCCCCTCTCGCATATGATCCTCGTAAATAGGAAACAGGGCTAAAGCCTGATCCTGTCTCATCTGGGCCACGTCCTTGCGAATCTCCAAAAGCAAAGCATCACGGCACCTTTGGTCTAGGACCGCGGGTGCCTCAAAAAGTGGAGGACAAATAAAAGTGGCCGGAAAGGCCGACTCAACTGGGGCAGGGGTAGGAGTCACAGTAACAGGCGTGGGCGTCACAGTAGGCCCAGCCTGCTGAGAACCAGATGGCTCTCCAACATCTCTCTCGGGGGAAGTCCTCTTCCTCTTCTTGGTAGAAGAAGGAAGAGTAGTCGTGAAAGGTAAATGGTAAACAGGAGGGGCGGCTTTTACCCCTTCAGCAGTGGGTAAAGGTAAAAGCTAGGATAAAGTCGGGCAAGGCAAAACCATAGACGGCCGACCACATATCTTCCACGTCCGACGGTCAGCACCCATAATCTATGTAAAGCCAATCATGGTAGTAATATCGATCACATTGTCACAGTCGCGAGGTTTATGACCTCTAGGAAAATCGGGGTAAAGGTGGCTGGCTATCCTACTGACCAAACCGCCACTAGTACCGTTCCAATGCTGAGCAACTAGATAAGCAATGTTAAGAATAAATGGGGTACCGTAATCAACGTTCAGGTACCCCGCAAGAATAGCTAGCTCAGTGTTTGTAACGTTATTTGGTTCCGGTCGAGCAAAAACAGACTCACCAAGCAGTCGCAAGAAAAAGCGGGGGCAGGTAGATGGATATGGGCCACGTTACGCTGGGCGTAAGATGTGTATGAAAGGGCAGCCCACATCCGACTAACTAATGTTCTATGAGGTGACACAGGTCCGTCACTAACCACACCCAAAGCCTCCCCAAGCTTGGACAAGGTCCAAGCATGCGACTCGTTGAAGAGTCGGAATGTAATGCATGTACTAGAGGGGCCAGCCGTATACATTTCGGGTTTAAAAGCAAAAGAGCTAAAAAACTCGAGCGTAGGAACTCGATAGGTGGACTCCCTAATGGTCATCAATCCCAACATCCCCGTCCCGTTAAGCAAAGCACATACATCGTCAAAAATGCCTAGGGTCTCTAATTCGGGACGTTAAATAAAGCGACTCGAAACAATAGGAGAGGAAAGCATGCGCTCCAACCGGTCTCGGTGGGAGCTAGAAATGAAATGTACCTCTCGTATTTTCGACAATGGGTCGAGGCACTCAGCAAAGGCCTCTCTCGAAACGGGTTTCTTCGGAGCCAAACCCGTTGTGGTAGTCAAAGGCTTAGCCACCCGGCTAAATGGCACCGCTTTCTTCTTACCCTGCACAAACAAAGAAGAAGAAGAAGAAGAAGGTACGACAGTTGAGGCAGCGGCCTCAGTATGTATCTCGGCCTCAGTCACAGGCGTGACAATAGGCACAACAGGTGGAGCAATGGGTGCCTCAGAAACAGGGGCACTGGTAGCCTGATCAGGTATGGCCTCCGAAACAGGCGAAACAGTGACAACAGCAGCAGCCGGAATGATAGAGGCCTGCTCAGGCACGATCACAGGCTCAGCAACGGTGGCCTTCGTGACCTCGACAGTAACGACGGCCTCAGAAACCATCTCAGAAACAGAAGCAGCAGGAGCTGTAGGAACAACGGCAGCAGCAGGGGTAGAGACCACGACGGGTTCAGAAATAGGCACAACAGAAGGAGTATCCTCAGTGACAGGCTCAACAACAGCCTCAGTCACAGGCTCAGCAATAACGGCCTGATCAGGTACGGTCTGCTCGCCAACAATGGCCTCAGTGGTCTCGAAAACATGAGCAGCAGGGGCTGAAGTCACGACCTCAACAACAGCGACAGAGGCAACAATGGCCATGGGAACGGCCTCAGAGTTGGTAGATGAATCAGCAGGGGTGTCCATGTTTGTTGATGATGACCCACAATAAGAACAATTAATCAAATAGAAACACACAAATTCGAAAATTCGAATTAAGCAACCCAGAATCTCGAAAATCACAAATTGACAAAATTAAGCACGATAACGATGAGGCTTTTGATCAATTGAAGCAAATAAACACTTGGGTAATTGGTTTGTGAAGATTAATTGGGCACAAATTGGTTGTAGGTAAGGATTTGGAAAGCTAGGTTTAGGAATTATGAAGAACACAAGACAAAAAGGGATCGAGTAAATTAAAGTTGGGATCGAGAAAAACTCCCTTTTTATAGTCGAATAGTTGCTCGATCGAGCAACAGGGGCCCTCGATCGAGCACTTTTGCACGGTTTTCTCTTCGATCGAGCAAAATAGGTCGCTCGATCGAGCAAAATCAGACTCTTGGACTTCCCTTTCTTCGATCGAGGACTTGGCCACCTCGATCGACCTCTATACCTCTCGATCGAGTAACGCCTTACTCGATCGAGCACTATTCCTCTTGTACGTACTTCGAGATAATACCTTTTGAGTACGCTCTTCCTTTACCTGCAAAACCAACATGAAATACGTCCCAAAATACCATAAAATTGGCATAAGAAAATATAAAAGCATTCTATAGTCTTCTAAACTAATTGTCGCTATTCTAATTGTCTAAAAGCAAATAAAACGAAATAAAAATAAGTCTTAAAGAATTAAATTATCTATTACAAGTTGCACGGGGTTGAAAACCCGGCTCAATATCCAAAAAGTTTATTGATTAGGCCGCAGTGGGGCCTCTGACTTGCGGAAATGCTCTCAGCAGCGGTAATTTCCGACTTCTTCTTCCATTTCAATGAACCATCTTTTGAGTCACGCTCCAACTTGTAATCTTTTGAGCTTTTGCGCACCACCTCACTTTCTGCATTCTCTGGTTTAGCTCCCTATCGACTGTCTCGAATAATAGCGTTGTTGATCATACGCTTGCTCAATCCTCTCGATCGAACATCTTCTTCAGCAGAACCGATCGATCGAGCAATGTCACCACTCGATCGACCACTTTCCTCATTCAAGTTGCTCGATCGAGCAACATCATCACTCGATCGACCAATTTCCTCAGTCAAATTGCTCGATCCAGCAACATTACCAGCAGAACTACTCGATCGAGTAACAGCATCACCTTGATCGAGCACATTTTCTTCATTTCCACTCGATCGAGCAATAACACTCCCTCGATCGAGTAATTTCTCACTGTCAGGACTTGGCACATTGAATTTCGTGCCAGAAACGTCAGTTACAGCAGCATCGGGACCATCATATGTGAGACCGCTCCTCAAACTAATCATGTTCAGCATCTCTTTCCTCTTTTCCGGTTGAGATGGCAAATGTCCTGGTTGCCTAGTCGATTGATTCCCCGCAATTTGAGCAATTTGCGACTCCAAGAGCTTAATGGTCGCATTATTGGCTTGATCAGATTTTTGCATTTGTATCGCCGATGATTGAATCATCGACTTTAGCTCACCCATTTCACAAACTCCTCCAGATGAGGAACTATTTTGGTTCGGCGTAGGAAAAGATGGAGGCTTTTGAAAGCCTTGCTTATGCGGTGGAACATAGGCTTGTTGCTGCGGCGGAGTAGGATTTAGCACGTTTTGACTCGACCATCTCAAGTTAGGATGGACGTTGCTTTGATTGTAATAGCCTCCTCCTTGCCGATATTGTTGAAACGAGCAAACTTGCTCCTTTTCAGCGAAGCAATCTACAGCCGAATGCCCCGACTCACCACATCTCTCACACATAAGTGCCTCTTCATTTTGCAATAAATGCACAGTTTGTTGATTCCCGGCGCTATTCCTTTCCCATTGATCAAGTCGAGCATTTAACTTGTCAAACTTGGCATCAATGCCATCCGAACTGATATTAGTAACAGTCCGTGTACCACTCCTTGGATTACCATACTCAGCACAGTGATTAGCCATCTCCTCTATCAATTTCCAGCCCTTATCATCATCAACCTCTTTCTGGAATCTCCCATTAGCAGCGGCATCCAGAATAGCGCGGTGATCATCCTACAACCGTACAACCCATTGTAGAATTGGTTGCACAAAAACCACGGCTGAAACCCATGATGAGGAACGGATCTCACCGCTTTCTTAAAGCGACTCCAAGCTTCGTACAGATTCTCAGTCGCAGTTTGCTTGAAGTTCGTAATCTGTGATCTCAAGGCATTAGTCCTCTGTGGCGGAAAATATTTCTTATAAAACGCAAGAGCCAGCGTGGTCCAGTCAGTAATGCCGGCTGCCTCTCTATCAAGATCCGTCAACCACTCCCTCGCACTATCAGTCAGTGAGAAGGGAAACAACACCTCCTTGATTTTATCTTGGGTCACTCCCTTAGAAGCAGGGATAGACGAGCAGTATTAAGCGAAGATCTCCATATGTTTCCTCGGATCCTCCCCTGGCACCCCACGATACAAATTACGTTCGACCAAATTGATGTAAGACGGTCGAATGTCAAATGTATTTCCATCTTCATCAGTAGTGAGTTGGAAACCCTTGGGAATAGATTCAGCAGTAGGCTCCGAATAACTAGTGATATTCGGCATTTTTACTGGTAACACAGTCTCAACAGATAAATTCTCTTCGAAAATGAAACTGTCAGAAGCACTGTCAGAAGTACTAAAGGCTTCCTCCCGACGAATCTTATCTAACCCCCTCTTTCTGCGTAGAAAAGTCCTTTCAGGCTTCGGATCAGCTTCCACTAATTCGACCCTTAAAGACAAGCGCATACAAAACTAAGAGAGAAAAATAAGAACGGTCTTAAGGAATCAAAAAAATTCCTTAAGACAAGACAAAAAAAATAAAACAGATAATTAAATTGCCTCCTCGGCAACGGCGCCAAAATTTGATGCGTATAGTTATACACCAAAAATAATCCTAGGTCTACTAACTATGAAGCTAGCGGAAGTAGGGTCGATCTCCACAGGGAGGTAACAAACTATCTGTAATCTAATCTGTCTAAGTCACAGTTTGGGGGTTTAAATTTGTTTTGATTAAACTACGAGATTTAAAGGAGAGAAATAAAAAGAAATAAAGCAAAGAATGACGATATGAAGTCAGATAAAAGAGGAATATGCCAGGATTCGGTCTGCTGTGGTAGCTACACTATCGGGTTAACTAGGTCGGTCAGTTTATTGATAAGAAGAGCAAGGTTATCTCCTTTCGGTCTCCAACCAATGACTATACCCTTTCGGTCTCTAGTCGCCCTAAGGTCTCCCTAATTGACTTTCGCCCTAACTAGGAATCACCTATCGTATCTAAGCAAGTCTACCCTTCCAATCTTTCGATCTAGGTCGGGGTTAACTAAATAACTGGTCTCCTGCGTGCACTCATTCAACCAATCTCAATTAAATTGCATAAAACGATTCTCGTCTCAAGACTAACCTAACATGTCAAACCCTATCAAGCATCTACCACAGGTTTCCTCATCCTAGCATATCAATGGATTTAGCTACTCATGCTTGTGATAGTAAAAATATCATAAACGATTGAACAACTAACAATAAACATGATAACAATGAAATTAAATTGCATAAACTAAATTAGGGCAGAAATTAAGAGTAGAGAAACAAGAGATTAAAAGCAATAAATAAAGGATTAAGATTTAAAGAGAAGAAAGGATTACAATCTCAAGCAAATCCGGCGTAAAGAACTCAAATCCGATCGAAATGCAAACCCGAATAAAGTTACAGTAAAGAGCAAAAGTGAAAAGTGAAATGTTTCTGATTAAGAGTATGAGTCTGAATGAATAATTAGCTAAACCTATGCTAATCTTATTTATAACAAATGCTAAACGTAATTAAACCTAATTATCACGGACTCATAAGCCCAGTAGCTGACTTCTACTCGATCGAGTAACAAAACCTCTCAATCGAAGAAATCTTCTCAGCAAACCTCTCGATCGAAGAAATCTTCTCAGCAAATCTCTCGATCGAGGACATTACTCCCTCGATCGAGGACTTCCTCAGTGGCCTCCACTCGATCGAGCACAGGACAGCTCGATCGAGGGCTTCTTGGCTCCTTCCCTCTCGATCGAGCACAGTAGGGGCTCGATAGATTGGCTTTTGGCTTGGACTTAGGGCGGTTTTACGCTTCCCTATGCATGAGTTTATGCTCCGTCTTCTTCCATCTCCTAAGAATGCACACTCGGGACAGCTTCCAGCTTGGTTTTCACTACTAATCGACTTATACCTGCAAAATGGCAACGAAAGTACAAAGTAGCATATTCGGGGTTTAAAGTGACATAAAATCACCTAAATGGCATAGAAATGCGTGCTAAAATGGACCGTAAAGTCTATATAAAATGCACGCATCACAGGTAGCTATAGATTGCATCAGGCATGACTCGATCGAGCGAGAGGTGACTCGACCGAGCTAAGGGTAGCTCGACCGAACCACCAGTGACTCGACCGAGTGGGTAATTTCCATTGTGATACAGTAGCTTTTGTTTCAGAGTTGCTCGGACGAGCTTAGAGTAGCTCGACCGAGGGGGCAGTGGCTCGACCGAGCCATATATGACTCGACCGAGCCAGGGTCCCGTGTTCAGTTATGCCATATTCTGATCTCGTGTGACTCGACCGAGCTAGGTAGTTGCTCGACCGAGCCGAGGTCAGCTCGACCGAGTCAAGCTTGGACTCGACCGAGTTAGTTCCTTGGGCATAATCGTTGTTTTGAGCCGTAGGCTGTATGCTTACGTTTCTTTCTTATATCAGCTCAAAATGCCGCCCAAAAGATCAGCTGCGTATCTCAGAGCTCAAGAGATGGGTACTAACTAGGTAGCCTTGATCATCGAGCAACATGATGCTATGCTGGAGGCTCTCAAGAATGGGAGTAGGGAGAAGGAAGTGGTAGTGGACGCTGCTATGATGAGCACCACTATCTCTCGCTTCAACCTTGCCACCTATGAGGGTACCAAACTACCTCATGTGCTCGATAACTGGCACCGGGAGATGGAGAATGTTCTGGCAGTGGTCAACTATCCGGATGCACTTATGGTGGATCAAGCTGCGTTCTACCTTAGAGATGATGATGTAAAACTAATGCAAATTAATCGTTAGTTTTAGATTAATAATAACGCAGCGGAATTAAAGTGTTATTTTTGTGTTTTTATATGATTTGAACGAACTAAAATAAAGGATATGGAGTGAATTGCTCTCCTTCCTCGCAAGGAACTCGATTAATCCACAACTTGCACTCAACCTCGCAAGATCGAATGGATCTTATCTCACCCTCGCAAGAACGAAATAATGAACTCTAGTAACTCGCAAGCAATTAGAACTAACAAGAACTCTTGTATTAAACTCTCCAAATTGTGTGTTAAAAACTGAATACATGACCCTCTATTTATAGTAGAGTAATCGACCCTAAGCTTCCCAAAACAGGCGGGTAAGCCTTTCCTAAAACGGTCTCTAAGAACTTGGCAAATTTGCCTTATTACTACTTGCTAGGAATAGGAAAGAAACTATAAGGAAATAACAATACTTCCTTACACTTATTAGCTAAAATAACATAAGGAAATTAACTAACTAATAGGACGGTCTTTAGCACCGACCCTAGGACCGACTTCAGCTTCCACACGCCACCCTTGCCACCTTGGAAAACGTGTCATCTAGCCCCGTCATCTTCGTTCTTGCATGTTATCATATTCACTAAACTCGATCCCATTTTGAAGCCTTTGGAAATGTGAGTTACATTTCGAGAAATTAAGACCTCATTTTCATTTAACTCCATTGCTCCCGCATCATTCTCCCCTTCTTTTTGAGAATTTGACCTCAAATTTTCGTCTTCAAGATATGGTGAGAGATCTCTAATGTTGAATGTAGCACTCACTCCTCCAAACTCGCTTGGTAAGTCTAGCTTGTATGCATTCGATCCATAGCATTCTAATACTTTTAAAGGTCCATCGGCTCTTGGCATCAATATATTCTTCCTCCTTGACGGAAACCTTTCTTTCCTCAAATGTAGCCAAACAAGATCACCAACTTTGAAAACGGGCTGTTTTCGATTCTTGTTTGGTTTCTCCTTGTATTTAGCATTAGCCTTCTCAATTTGAGCTCGTATTTGCTCACAAGTGTGAAGAAATGCAGCTTGCCTCTCCTTAGCCTCAAAACTCAACACATCTTTCTTTGGTATAGGAACCAAATCAATAGGTAGATATGGATTGACCCCATAAACAATCTCAAATGGAGCTCTCCCCGTTGTCATAGATGGTGTTCGATTATAAGCAAACTCGGCATGAGCTAGTTTGATATCCCAATCTTTCGTGCTCTTGCTCACTAGACCTCTCAATAAGCTTCCAAGTGTTCGATTAGTCACCTCGGTCTGTCCATCCGTTTGAGGATGATGGGACGTACTAAACAACAATTTCATTCCAACCAATCTCCATAACGTCTTCCAAAAGTAGCTTAAGAACTTCACATCTCTATCTGACACAATAGTAAGAGGAATACCATGTAATCGAACAATCTCCTTATAGTATAATTCAGCAACTTTGGTAGCATCATCGGTTTTATGACATGGAATGAAATGTGCCATCTTGGAAAATTGATCCACAACAACCATAATCGAATCCTTTCCACGTTGAGTTCTAGGTAAACCAAGTATAAAGTCCATACTTACCTCGTTCCATGGCTGCGTAGGTACGGGTAAAGGTGTGTATAACCCCTTTGTAAACGAACTCTTCGCCTTTTGACAAACCACGCACTTAGCCACAATGTTTTGCATATCATTAATCATCTTAGGCCAATAAAAGTGTTCACTTATAATGTCGTAAGTCTTGTTGACGCCAAAATGACCAGCAATAGCTCCTCCATGCGCCTCCCTAACGAGCAACTCCTGAATTGATCCTTGAGGTATGCATAATCGATTCCCTTTAAACAAGTACCCATCTTGAACCGTGAACAATCCCGTAGGTTCAATAAGCTCTTTAGCAAAGTTAGGATCTTCTTTGTACAATTCCTTGATGTGTTCAAACCCAAGCAATCTCGCATCAAGCTCAACCAACAACACATGTCTCCTTGAAAGCGCATCAGCCACTATATTCGAACTTCCCGTCTTATACTTCGATGAAAAAGTAAAAGATTGTAAGAACTCTACCCATTTAGCATGCCTTGGATTCAATTTTTGCTGCCCATGAATATGCTTTAAAGCTTCGTGATCCGAATGTAACACGAATGGTTTAGGTCGCAAATAATGACTCCAATGATCTAAAGCTCGCACTATCGCATAGAACTCCTTATCATAAGTCGAATAATTCAATCTTGCTCCACCCAACTTCTCGCTAAAGTAAGCAATGGGGCGTTTCTCTTGTACTAGTACGGCACCAATTCCAACACCGCTTGCATCGCACTCAACTTCGAACAACTTATCAAAATTTGGGAGTGCTAAAACAGGCCCGGAACATAGCTTACTCTTCACCTCCTCAAACGCCTTTTGTGCACTTGTAGTCCACACAAACTCGCCTTTCTTTGTCAACTCCGTGATAGGAGCCATGATCGAACTAAAACTTTGGATAAAGCGTCTATAAAATGAAGCTAGGCCATGAAAATTTCGTACCTCAGTAGTAGTTTTAGGAATAGGCCATGCTTGTATAGCTTCTATCTTGGACGGATCCATGCTTACTCCATCCTTTCCCACAATGTAACCAAGAAATGTCACACTAGGAACCATGAAAGTACACTTTTCGAGCTTACCAAATAACTTTTGCTTCCTCAACATCTCGAACACAACTCGTAGGTGTTGCTTGTGTTCTTCTTCATCCTTGCTATAAATCAGAATGTCATCGAGATAAACGACCACAAATTTATTAAGGAATGGTCTCAATACCTCATTCATAAGCCTCATAAACAAACTAGGTGCATTGCATAAGCCGAAAGGCATCACGAGCCATTCATATAGCCCTTGCTTCGATTTAAAAGCGGTCTTCCACTCATCTCCTTCTCGAATTCGCATTTGATGATATCCACTTCTTAAATCCAATTTCGAGAACACACATGAACCAGTAAGCTCATCTAACATATCGTCAAGTCTAGGCATAGGAAAGCCGTATTTGATAGTGATATTATTCACCGCTCTACTATCGATGCACATTCGCCAAGTCCCATCTTTCTTAGGTACCAACAAAGCCCGTACAGCACAAGGACTCAAGCTCTCTTGCACATAGCCTCGATCAATCAATTCTTGCACTTGTCTTTGCAACTCCTTTGCTTCTTCGGGATTGTATCTATACGCGGGTTTATTAGGTAAAGAAGCTCCTGGAATTAAATCAATTTGATGCTCAATTCCTCTCTTTGGAGGTAGTCCATTCGGCAACTCCTCCGGAAATACGTCACCAAACTCGATCAACAAGTCTTGGATGGCTGTATTATTGCTATATTCACTAGCTAATTCACGCACTAGCATCACATAAGTCGGATCTCCTCGAGCCAAGGCATCCTCAACTTCGTTTGCCTCTAAGAATAAGCTTCTCTTAGCACTTGGCTTCCTCTTCTTACTTGGTGATAAAGGATTAAGATGATACTTTGCCTTCCCCTTACTCACAATGTATACATTACTCCTACCTTCATGTTCAACCTTTCGATCAAATTGCCATGGTCTACCCAAAAGTATATGACAAGCATTCATGGGTACCACATCACACCATACCTCATCCTCATATGGTCCCAACTTGAAGGAAATCAAAGCTTGCTTACTAACTTGAATTCCATTAGTACCATTAAGCCAATGCAACTTATAAGTTTTGGGATGATTTCTAGTTGATAACTTTAGATTTTCAACTAAATCCTACGACACAACATTGGTACAAGAACCACTATCAATAATAAGATTGCAAAGTTGATTTTGTACCTTACATCGAGTGTGAAAAATCTGCTCCCTTTGCTCATTGTCGACCCTAGTAGCCTCGGCATGTAAATTTCGAATCACCAATGCCTCCTTCTCCTCATCACTATAAGGATCAATCAAATGAACCTCCTCATCATCGCTTCCTCCTTTGTTCTCCTCCGTTTCTTCTTTACGGGCAGGTAGTACAACATCTTGGAGTAGATTACAAATTTCATCCATTGTTAGAGCTTGCTTTTGTGGACATTCATTAGCAATATGCCCATAGTTTTGGCACTTGAAACAACGCCTTGGCGAAGTCCCCTTGTTCTCCACGGTACCACTCTTAGGTTTGTCTTTGAATTCTTCCCTTTGGATCTCTTTAGGCTTGCTTTGTGGCGGTTTAGCATAAGAATTTGAGCTAGAACTAGAGCCTGCTCCTCTCAAAAAAGCATAAGGTTTCCTTGCTTTATCATGCTTCTCAAACTTTAAAGCCAACCTACAAACATCATTAAACCCTTCGTAGCTTTGGAGTTCAACTCGTGTTGCAAGTGAAGGTGTTAAACCCTTGATAAACCTTGCTACTCTAAGCTCTTCTTTCTCATCAAGATCACAAAGAATCGACATCTTTTCAAACTCCTTGATATAATCAGTTACGGAAAGACTTTCTTGTGATAAAGATTGTAACTTTAAGTAATTTTCTTGTTCATAATCCTTAGGCACAAATCGTTTCATTAGGTGCTTCTTCAATTTCTCCCAAGACTCAATCTTAGGTTTTTTAGCCTTCTTTCTTTGTTTCTTTAAATTTTCATACCGTAAAGAAGCATAATTAGTAAGTTTAAGAATAGCTACCTTGAATTGCTTCTTCTCATT
>JAGPOY010003754.1:0-12739 GCA_018983105.1 Silene uniflora | reverse complement strand
AAAACTAGACCTCTAAACAACAAACCCACAAACCCACTAAACTTCAACTTCTCTTATGAAAAAAACTTCCACTGGATTTTGGGCATTACTTCGAGCTTTCGAGTTCTGTATCTTATATATTCTTAAATTTCGCGCAAATTTGTCGAGCTCTGAAATTTATATATTCTTAGATTTCGAGCTCTGTAAGATACTATACGAGCTCTATAAAAATTATGAAATACTCCCTCCCATTCGAAATAAGTGTCCCATTGTGAGGATGACACAAGAATTAAGGAAATGAGTTAAATAATGTAAAGTATTGTAGTGGGGTGAGGTAATTGGAGAGAGGGAAGGTAATGTGGGGTATTATTGTGAGTGGAGTGATTAAAATAGGTATTGTTATAGGGTGATGTGGGGTATTGTTGTGGATTGAAGTGATTAAAATAAGTATAAAACATTACCAAAAATAGACAATGAGACATTATTGTGAATAGACGGAAATGGATGATGGGACACTTATTATGAATGGGAGGGAGTATGATTTATTTGGTCATTCCGCTTTATGGAATCATCCTGGCTTACATCATAACTACAACAAAAACTAGTAGAGTTGGTGTCAATGTGAAACAAATATACAGAATTCGTAACACCTAAATGAGTAAATCTAGTACAAAACAAGTTTCAAATAAAACTAAATTACAAGTTTAAAAAAATCTACAAATGATGATCCTTTGACGTCGTCAAAATAGCACGAAGATCTTTGTGGTTGTTATCATGTTGATTAGTAGGAGACAATTGTCTCCGACTCATCTGCCTTAGTACTTGGTTTGAAACAACAAAATCTTTTCCAATAACATCATCGTTGGTATTTCTCCGACATCCAAGAAAAAGAATTGGTTGGCATCTGAAAATATTTCAACATATAAGATTGAGTTATTGTACATAGAAATTGAGTAGGCTGAAATTCTTTAACAAGTAGGCGAGCAAGTGATATAAGAAATCGAGCTACCATACAAAGGATTTGAGTTACTGTACATAGAAATCGAGCAGGCTGAAATTCTTTAAAAGTAGGCGAGCAAGTGATATAAGAAATTGAGCTACCGTACAAAGGATTCGAGCTATTGTACATAGAAGTCGAGCAGAGACATGAAGAAGCTGAGCAGATACATAAAGTTCATAAGTTTTTGTACAAAGTTTTTGAGTAATATGAAAGTAGTCGCACAAAAAACCTGACAATCATTACCTTGACAAGGATATCTATCTCCGAATTGTCCTTTCGAAGTCGTTGATTCTTAGTTAAATGCTACAATTACCATTGATGTTTCAATTTCCGTAGAAGTTCCAATCGCCATTGATGATGGTAAATTTGATGTATGATCCGCCATGCAAACTTCGTCCACCGTCGATTATAATTATTGGTAAGATCTTTGATTATATTTAAAGATGAGAATTAAAATAGTTTCCAAAAATGAAATTGAGGAGAAAAATGATATTGCATATTAGAGAAGTAGTTACAAAAATATGGAGAAAATTTAGCGAGAGAAGAAAGAATCTAATTACGTTGAATGTCTTTAGAAATTAGGATATAACAATTGTAAGGTAAAAATACGAAAGTAGCCTTGGTTGTATTATACTCCCTCCTATTCACTATAATAACCCCATTTGATATGAGCACAAAAATATTAAAGAAAGTAATAAAATAAGAGTAAAAGAGTTGTGCGAGATTTGAGGAGAGGAGAGAGGGATGAATAAAATAAGAGTACAAGTTACCAAAAAAGGAAATGAGGTGATTACTTAAATAATCCGTTTTGAGAAAGTGGGGTAATTATAGTGAATGGGAGGGAGTAACATTATAGCACAGGAGGTATGGCGAAAGTAGTAAATTGCCCCAATATGTTTACTGTCAAGTGCAATTTGCCCCCATATGTTTTAACATGTGCGAATCAGTCCAACATGTTTTAGTTTATGTGCAAATCAACCATGTTCTAATTTTCCGACATACTTACACTCGTTATACCTGTCAACCTTAAGACGGAAAATATAATAAAATAAAACTAAAATCATTAATTAATAAAAATAAAATCGTTAATCTAAAATTTGTTTTGAGAAAGTGGGGTGGTTACGGTGAATGGCCCGTTATGCTTGCCTTGGGCCGTTCTGCTTGCCTTGAAATAGCGGGTATTTTGAGTTTTAAAATTCAAGAATTAATCTAAAATCCAAAATATATACTCCAGCAAACAACCTTTATCAAAAATCCCCCATTGTTCAAGTTCACCACTAACCAACCAAATTTGGAGGTAACACTTTCTCTCCTTGCTGTTTCTTTCTTTCTTTCTTTCTTTCTTTTCTTTTTTTTTTAAATTTGATGTTATAATTAGTTGTTGGCTTTAGCTTTAAAATTGGCAAAATGTGTGAGATTATTAATACATAATTTATATAATTTGCGGGCGAATTTGGAAAAAGTAGATGATAAAACAATTTCCTAATACTATGAATTTGCTAGTGTAAATTTGATACGGCCACTGTAAATGATACTCCATTTACTGTAAAATTCACATGGTCGGTGTAATTTCTGTCTATATTGGTCATGTAAGTAACAAGGTTTTGTGTTGATTAATTTTCTGGCAAAAGATACCGATTAATTATTGTGTTTGATTGATTCAAATATAATGCTTGAACATTTTACAGTTTCTGGGTAGGTTGAATTAGACGGAAAACGTAGTTGGGTGGATTAAGTATCTAAATTATCAACCATTGAAATTAGAAAGGTTGGGTTATATTAGGAAGAAGGTAGAAAGATCGGGTTCTTTTTGTGAAATCCGCCTGATTATATCAGTATATACTCCGCATTATTTCACCGCTCTTGTTATTAGTAATCTTATGTTACTTATTTCTTACCCCTTCATCCCATTTATACCGTCTTATTTGAATCAATGGTTGATTTTGTAGGTTATTATGGCTATTCCCCTCTCGTTAGATGCATTCGCACGAGTGGGAGAAGAAAGAGTTGTGCGGATACAGACTTCATCTTCTAGAGGTCATGGTGTTTTTGTCAACTCCAAGGACTTGATATTAACAGTGGCACATCTTTTTTCACGCGGGACTGTAAAGCACACAGTAGTGGGTGATGTAGTTATAGTTTATACTCGTGAATCATCAATCTCAGGGTTTTATGCCGTAGTTAGATCAATAGTAATACCCTTTGATGTGGCATTACTCCAAATTCTGAGGCCTGTGGAAGACAAGGTGGAAAAATTAAAATTCAAATATGCATCCCTTGCTTCTGAATGCACACTGGGTCAGAGTGTGTTTATGATTACTTCTAAGGATGGTTTTAACTATCATCTTAGCATCGGAACTGTTGCTTTTGATAAGAGACTTTGAAAGGACTGCGTTACTCGTGCCAAGTCTGGCCAATACTCGCCGGACATTCCTTTTGTTCAAGTGCTTAATATCTATTTCATGTCTCTAAACTTAGATTATGTAGTGACTAAAGTTTGCCCTATGTAGAACCCCTGAAGTTTTTTTAGGGTATACCTTAGGTTACGACAACAACAACAACAACAACAATAATAGTCATAATCGTGACAGAACACAAATAAATGTAACAATAATTGTGATAAAATACTACTAAAACGTGGCAAAATTTTAGAAAACTAACTGTACCAATATGCATACTGAAAAATAATTTTTTTTTTTTGATGCCCAATGCGACCACACTTGCTGCATTGGGTAAGATTAAACTTTGCTTAGAACCGATTTAATCCATAGAGTTACCAATTTCAAGTATTATCATATGATCATAATCATATCATCATCATATATCATCATATCATCATATATTATATTAAAGCAACAACCATCAAACTAACCATCCGCCACGTGTCATCAACTAAAACATTGCCACGTGTAATCTTGCAAGATAATCATAAAAAATTATTAAAAAAAGATCCGGTAACTTTGTGACTGACATACTAAATATTTGACTATATTTGTTTGACTAAATTTTTCATTCATATTTTTACAAAGAATTATTATTCTTAAATATCTTTCCTTAATTAAGTAGAGTTGAATTAGTAAACAATCTTACTGAAATATTCTACTAAAATATTCTACAGAATAATTCTACTAATATTAATTATTCAAAATTTGTTATATAGTGATATAATTTTAATATGGAAATATTCTACTAAAATATTCTACCGACACAATTTCTACTAAAATATTCTACAGAATAATTCTACTAATTATTATTTTTTCCTAATCAATTATGATTCATAATAGTCATAATATAGCATAATTATTTACCCATGATTTTAGTAATTGATAATTTTTAACTGAATAGGAAATATTCCATATAACAACCGAATAATATAGTGTGTTATGTTAATAAGGACCTATATTAAATTTGGTGATCTTAGCCTATGATAATTGAGTTATTTAAGGAAAAAGCATAAATCAGTATAATTATTTACCGATGATTTTAGGAATTGATAATTTTTAACTGAAGAGGAAATATTCCATAATTCATAATCCTGATCTTAGCTTAATTAAGTTATATAAGAAAAACTTTATAAATTAACAGTATAAATGGATAACTATTTACCCATGAATACGTTGATCGATTTTAAAAACAAAATCCTTATTCTAATTAACATTTCCTTTTAAGATGCAACAAATTATTTTAGTATTAAACGTCAATTTAACTCGAATTTATGATTGTGTTTTGCATATTAAATTTCAATTCAATATCAATGTAATTTATGGTATATTGAATTGATATTACCTCCAAAATAATTACCCAAATCAAGTTCAACTTATATCCAAAAACTAGTTTAGAACCCGTGTTAATTGCACGGGTATGTATAGATGGAGTACATATTTTCATGTGTAGACAATATCTTAGCCCTTCCCCTTTTTCCTTTTTTTTTTCCCACCCCTAATCCCCTTTCCTTCTCCATCCATCTCAGCCCTTCATCCCTTTCATCCAAAGGTCATTAGAAGGACTAAGGGACTCTATAGATGCAAGGGACTCATAAAGGAGAGTTTTTTCAGGCAATGCTAGAGCGTCCATATTATCAGAAATAAATTAAGGAAAACATCATAATTAATATTTTTGATGTAAAAAAAATAAAGTGGAAAATATTTTAATTTCAATAATATATATTTCCTAAATTATATTCAAGTGATATTTCCAATTTTTATATAAAAACGTTTATATTTCATTTGGCAAAAAAATGTCGGTAAAAAAAATTATGCAAATAATATAATTAGCTTCGTGGTAAAAAATGTTATCATTAGAGTATAGATTTCATATTATTTGCACATATTAAAGATGATATACTTCTTAGTATGTAACATTGTGTACTTTTTAGTTTGTTTTGTCCCACATTGGAAAATAAGGTAGGTGTGATAAATATACTACATATAAATAGTAGAATTGTCCCACATCGAAAGAGTAGTACAAGGTGGTGTGATCTTATGATTATAAATAAGAGGCATATTTGGACCTTATGTATCAACCAAAAATTTTTCGAGTCTCATAAATATTATTTTAAAGAGCTCTTAAGATTTTCGCTATCATTATCTCTACGATATGATATATAAAGTAATGTTTTCCGAGTCTTATAAATATTATTTTAAAGAAATCATAAAATTTTCTATCATTATCTCTACGATATGATATAAAAGGTAAAGTGGAGATCGATGAGAATTACCCGGAAAAGAGTTAAGAACATGAATAAGAGAAGCAAAAATCACTTAATGTTAGTGTCACATAGGCAACCTGTAATGTACAACTAACACATAAAGTTGTTTTCATTTCAAACAATAGACAATACAAAAGTAAATGTTTACTAATGATAGTCCCCTAACGCAGTACAAAACTAAAAATTTTACTAATAATGATTCTTATATGTACGAAATAGATATCCGATCCCTATCTAATGATCGAGACTAAGTGGTTTTACCTTCAAAGAAAAATAATATGTATACAACAGTGGTAAAAAAAATTATGAAAAAAATATAATTAGATTCGTGGTAAGAGATGTTATTATTAGAGTATAGATTTCATATAATTTTTGCATATTAAAGATGGTGTATTTCAATAGTATGTTATATGTTCCACATTGAAAAATAATATAGGTATGACAAATATACTACATATAAATAATAGAATTGTCTCACATCAGAAGATTTGAATAAGGTGCGTGATTCTATGATTATAATATGAGGCATCTTCTAAACCTAGGTATCAACTCAAAATCTTTTGATCTCTTAAGTATTGTCTTGGAGAACTCTTAAGAGTTTAATCATTATATTTTCTATCCATAGATTTTATATAATTTGCACATATTAAAAATTATGTACTTCGATAAATTTGCACAAATTTTAATTATGATTAAAAAAAAACGTATAAATATTAATAGATAGTATAGTATTTGCTTATTATTAAAACGAGTTGGGTGTCGAATTAGGTTTAAAAAATATGGTGTACTTTTAAATATGTTATTCGTCCCACCTTGAAAAATAATATAGGTGTAATAAATATATTGCGTATAAATAGTTGAATTGTCCCACAGCAGAAAATTATCATAAGGTGGGGTGATCCCATGATTATAAATAGGATTTATCCTTGGGACTTAGCTATTTTGAATCTCTCAAAATATATACTTATTATATAAGAGACTTTAAACATAATGTTAAATTAAATGTTAAATTTTTAAAGTTGTAAAAAAAAATTAAGTGGGAGAAAGAGCGATAAAGTGGTCAATATTGTAACGGAAATTTGTGTTTTGTTTTTTAGATATTAAATGTTAGTTTATTAAATAATATAAGGATTTAGGAATTAGTCTATGAAGTGTTAGTGTAATAGATAACGAGAAAAAGTGTCACAAGTTATAAGAGTAACGATGTTATGGTGGAAGTTTGTCAAATGCATGGTATTCTGAGAAAGAAAAAGGTGAACACAAGGATATCATATGGAGAAACTTAAATTTAGGGGCAACATGTGTAATCTATCAAAGTTCAAGGCTATCATGAGAAATTTTCAATATTATAATGATACAGTTAATTAGATTTTCATTTAAAAGAGAGATATATGTACCAATAAAACAATAAAGGGAGTATTACTTTTTAATTATTATTTTATTGACACGTCATTTAAGTTCATTTAACAGCTTTTACATTAAGGGTACCATGGACAAAAAAATGGAACCTCAAGGGTACCATAAGCAGATGCTTAAAAGTAGGGGTAGTATGGAAAATCTGACATAATTATAATTGATCTAACAGTATCAAATAATTGAAACAGGGGACTATCAAAACATCAATTGAATTTTTTTTTAACAGTATCAAATGATTAAGACGGGTGACTATCAAAACATCAATTGAATTTTTTTTAACAGTATCAAATGATTGAGACGGGGGAGTATCAAAATATCGAACGAGTTGAATGTTCGCCCAAAAAAATCCATAGCAATCAGAGGTGAGTCAATTTTTGTAACCCGTGCAACGCACGGGCATGAAATCTAGTAGTTATTAAAAGTAAATATTTTTTGGATTCAGGTTTTACACATCCATATAACAAAAGATGTACAACTTTGCCAAAGAGATGGATGTATCACAATGGTAAAAGCTGGTGGTAATGAACCAATAGATCATGGGATCAAGACCCATCAACCACATTTTAGAATTTTGGCATTAAGTCATAAATGGCACGCGCTATCATTGGTTGTGTATGGAAATTTTCCATACACCTCGTATTATCTTCCATAGTAAATGACCCCATATGTTATTCTGATGCGAATCTTAAGATTATACGATCTTACAATCAAAAACGTCATGATTGATGCCAATCATAATTAAAATTGTGAACTTGTAGAATTTTACGATTTTATTTATTTATTTTAATAAACTAGATTTTATGCCCGTGCGTTGCACGAGTTACGGAAATTGACTTGCTACTCCCCGTCTCACTAATTTGATAATGTTAAAAAATAAATTCAATTGATGTTTTGATACTCTTCGTCTCAATCATTTAATACTGTTAAAAAAAATTCAATTGATGTTTTGATAGTCCCCGTCTTAATCATGTGATACTGTTAGATCAATTATAAATAGTTTTTAAAAAAAATCAATTGATGTTTTGATAGTCCCCGTCTTATTCATTTGATACTGTTAGATCAATTATAAATAGTTAAAAAAAATTCAATTGATGTTTTGATAGTCCCGGTCTTATTCATTTGATACTGTTAGATTAATTATAAATAGTTAAAAAAAAATTCAATTGATGTTTTGATATTCCCCGTCTTAATCATTTGATACAGGTAGATCATGCAACGCACGTATATAAAATAAACATTTGATACTGTTAATCACTTGATTCATTAATCACCCCACGGCCATCATGGTTTAGTCTTACAAATCAGTCTAAGAAGCGGTCAATTGAGAAAATGTTCGCTTAAGTAAGAGTTGAGCTTGCATGTGTTAAGCATACAGGAAAGATTCTCTTTATTCCAGGATCAAAACCACAGATTTAATTAATTCTATATGTTTTATATGGCCCTGCCCTTTTATTTTATATGGCTAGCCCTTTTCCCGCACCTTGTAGATGGGCATTTAAAGAAGAAAGTCTTCCCTTTTGTGTCGAGCCAGCCGCACCTGATGAAAGAGATTCTTTTGCATCGGGAGCATGTGATGCAGGAGGGACGTAGGTCTATGCTCAAAATGCAAGTTCAAGTCACTCTTG
The DNA here is from genome assembly GCA_018983105.1 of Silene uniflora. NCBI lineage: Eukaryota > Viridiplantae > Streptophyta > Magnoliopsida > Caryophyllales > Caryophyllaceae > Silene > Silene uniflora. Next base: position 4,011 of record JAGPOY010003754.1, on the reverse strand, counting down.
ATATTTCGGATTCCGCTGCAATATTATACTCTGAAAAGTAAAATAGTGTGCGATTATTTTACATCAGCATGTATATATTAATAGGTACAAATAATGAAATTTTTAATTCAATTTAAGGGTAGAATACGATGAAATTGGTCTTAGGAGTTAGCTTTGTAGGACAATTTATAATGAAATTCCCGGGCGGAACGTTCTTTAATTGGAGTTATGAGCTTGTGTTCTTTATGAGCTAGGTTGAACCACTTGTTTCTGCGCACGACTTTCGGATCGAACCAACTGCTTTCTGTCTTTCTGCGCACATGTGTGAAGCATATTTGTCTCATTCCTGAAAACCAAGAGCAGAGCGTGGTTTTGTTGTTGCTTTGCGTTCAAAGAAAGCTCTTAAATTGCCTTCAATTTCATACAAATTAAGGAAGCTGACTCATAAGATTGGCTTCTTCACGCACCAGAATAAAACAAAAGCACAGTTATTAGGAGTAAAAAGCAGAGTTGGTCTAGAAATTGGCCAATCATTCTAATTCAGCAGTCATTTACTAACTACTACTACCATTATTAGTAACAAGTACAAACAATTAATACTCCGTTTCCTTAACTAACTACTTACTACTTTGTACGTAATATACTAACACACACAACAAATACATACTCCTCGCGTGCAGAATACACACACTCCGTCTTCAACCTATGTCTCATCGTCATATCCCCTGGACACCTTACACCACCACGGCCACACCAGATCATGACACATCACCTATCCCGAATTGACGCTAAAACAGAGTACTGCAACTCGCTACTGCCCCTACGCCTTCAACCACCTCCATGCTCGATATTAAAACCACCCCAACCATTACCACCATAGCTGCTCTCACACACAAGCACCATACCATCCGATCAGTTCACCACCTGCCCAACCAAGAACTGCCGTGGTCACTAAACTCACTCCCAACACGACAGAGACGGCAAAGGCCGCAGCTTTACGGGTTCCGTGCGGCAAACATAATTACTTCGCTAAAAATAACTAACACTTTGTCCAGAACCGACCTCATAAACTCCCCACAAAACATCAACTCCAAACACTTCAATTGTATAGACACCCGAACCATTGTTGACAGCAAGTAGCACCCTTCCTTTATAATCTCACCCCAACCCCGCCTAATGCTGCTCAGAACCGTAACCCACGAAGTCACTGCAAAAGCAGACGAAATAAGCGTAATCAAGCTGAAAGGGCATCAAGTTGAACCTTAAAAAGAGCTTAAGAAACGAATACTCATGACACACTACCCCGAAGTAACGCATGCCTAAAACTTTGGCAACGACGTCTGTGACAGCGCATCTGATAATATTAAAGCCAACTAACCCTTGTCAATCCCCAAATTGGTTCCACTCCGGTTGAGGACTAAACCCGATCGTGAATACTATCACGTACTGTACGGGTTATGGACTTGTAAATGCGGATCCGCTGCCTTTCCTATTCTCAATCATCATATCATCCGCCGCTTGTCAATCATCAACATAAGAAGAAGGATCAGCACCGAAATCGGGATTATCTGCTAGAACATCTGCTTCATCCGCTTCAAGCTCAACTTCTTCTATGTCTTATGGTTCATTGGCATCCGATTCTTCATCTGCTTAAGGATCCGCCTCATTGGCCTCGGCTTATTCGTATGATTATTCTGCTTCAGGTTCGGGTGATCTATCAGGATTATCGGCCAGAACGTCCGATTCCTATTGGTCTGGGAATGACGTCTTTTATCTACATATAATGTTCCACCATATGTTTTTTATTAAAGAAGCAAAATCCATACTGATATCAACAACAAGCCCTATTCCACCATATAGAAAACAATTAAGCAAACCCAAACAATTAAGCAAACAGGCTTCTGTAGGGAAGAACTTTACGAAGTTTTTCGACTCCTTTGCTTTTTCCTTGATGGATGCCATAGTTGATTGCCAGGATTCTCGGTCCTTGGATTTGGGTTCCTGGAATTCGCCGCCTGAAGTGGCTTTCATGGATTTGGAGGTTTTTTCCCGGGGTTGAGTTTGCTTGGGGGCGTGAATAGACGTTTGTGGACACTTTTTTGACCTTATTTGGCTCCTTGTATTTATAACAAATAAATCCTAGCAGGTTTATTAGGGTTTTACCTAATTGCCTTTTTTTTAATGATAAAAAAAATCTTTTCAGATTAGGAATAAGAATATAAAAATAATAAAACTTTTTCTTCTTTTCAGATTAGGAATAAGAATATAAAAATAATAAAACTTTTTCTTAATAATTGTTTTAGTTTTATTAATTTTTTAATCAACCGGCCAATAGGAATGCCTGAAAAAACCCTCTTTTATATATATACTAGAATTCACGCCCGGCCGTTGGCCGGGTAATATAAAAAAATAGTTTCTGAATATTTATCTTAATCGAAATATTGTGTATGTAGTTGCGCAACTATAATTCTCTCACGTTCTTAAATGTCAATTTGGGATAAACATTCTTTCTTTTTTTTGCATTATGTATGGATAGATTTAATGTCAGGAGTTGTTCGGGTTGTTTCTTATTTTGATAATAAATAATCTGTATTTTTCATGACGTTTGTGCAACACACGTATAAAAATTAAAATTCGAGTAACAAATATAATTTCGTAATCGTGAAGAATTATAATTAACTTATGTAACAACCCACTTATGTGCTAAATATAACCACTAATGAAGAAAAAAAAGCCAATTTTTGGTAAGATCACTTGCGTAAGTTTTCAACATCAAATAGTTAGAGGCTTATAGCATAAAGAAATAGACTAAACTCAAATATCTCCATGCTTTGCTAAATCAGGAATAAGTTGTATACAAAGAAATTTATGTATTATGACAGTCTATATAAGCAGTATTATTTTCAATAATAACACCTTGGTATTATATGTATTCTATATTTTTGATTGATTTGTGGGATATATAAAATACCCAAGTTACTCGGTAGGAAAATTGTCTGTTGGTCATATTTTCTTTAATATATATTTAGCTTTTTTTGTCAGTCTCGTATCTAGCATTAGCTCATCCATTCATGTTAGTTTAACGATTTGTAAATTTAGACAAATCGATTACTCTAAATTTTCCATAATCCACAAATGCGATTATCCCTTTAAACTTTGTTATGTCGAGTGACAATTCGTAAATATGTTGTTTTAATAACCAATAATCAGTTAATTAAAATGTGATTATCCCTTTAAACTTGGCGGAAAATATATGTAAGCATTGTTAGTGTTCTACTGTTCTTGTAAGGGTTTTATACACCAATTAGAGCAATTATAAAAGAAAACACAAATATTGTATTTCAAACTATATTTAATTAGTATATTTAATTTCTATTTATTATAGTGGAAATTAAGAGGTGTTTAACTCATACTAAAATACGCATTGTTAATTCACAATTAATATATTTTTTTATTTTATTTCTTTTATATCTTTTATTTATACACATAATTTATTCAATAAAAACAACAGCCAATAAAATCGCTTCAAAACAATAGCCAATCAAAACGCTCGAAAACATTCTCTTTTAAGTATATAGATAGATATTGATTGATCATAGAATCACAACACAGCTAAAATCCCGCATTCTTACAACTCAACAATTCGATTCTATAATTACATGATAATGAATGATATTTCGATTTTAATGAACACTTTCATATATTTTCACCCTTTTTAATAAATGTATTCAGACATATTAATCGACTTACACACGTATCAATTAATCAGCGAAATGTTACGTCTTTCCTAATGGGTGTTGCTCATTCAAGTACGCATTTTACTTAATCATGGGCACTTGTTCATAAAATTTCCATGTCCTACCCTTTTACCATACAAAAAAATTCTCTCCCATTAGTTAGGATACCCTTTTTCATCCAAATCTCCAAACGCACTACTTCCGATCTCGGCGCCAGACCACCATACTACATCCGACGACCCCGCCAACAAAGTACCGTAAAACTGCCGACTATGGGTTGCAACCCAACCCTACT
>JAGPOY010003753.1:2142-14882 GCA_018983105.1 Silene uniflora | reverse complement strand
TTGAAAGATTGATATAAATTGAGGAAAGATTAAAGAACAATTGTGCAATGATTAAAGTTTGATACATTCTAATCTACTCCCAATGTAATCTAAGGAGGCATAAGCCAACGTAACCCTAGAATTATTACAAGTTGGGTATTTATACTAAGTACAAGGATTAGGTTAAGTAGAAGTGCAGTGTCGTTCAAGGACGTGGCGGAGTCATAGGAGGAAGCTCGGGTCGTAAGGGGGAAGCTCGGGTCATACAACTACGACCTTCTCGGGTCGAGATGAACACGCTCGAGTTGATGCTCATCTCGTCCGAGATGAATCCGCCCCGCCCGGGATAATGCTATCTCGCTCGGGACGAAACTGTCCCGCCCGGGATAAGAGTAGAATCCTCCGCTTTTACTCAATCCTGTCCCAAAACCCGTGGGGGTTGGTCCTAGCCCGTGGGGGCTACTCTACTTAACTTCATTTCTTGACTTAGGCCTTTGGTTACGTCTCCTCTACATGCTAGGTCCTTGGATATCGTCATTTTAGCTCCGAAATGCTCCATTTGTGCACGATTTAGCTCCTCCGCCTACAAGCAAGCCAAAACCCAATACAAGAGTAAATAGGAAGCTAAAGAGCACAAAAGGACCCTAATAAGTGCGTAAAAGCATGCAAAACGTGGTCCGTTAAGGGGGTAAAAGTGCAACTATTATGGTCACATCAAACATCCCCAAACCGAACCTTTGCTCGTCCCGATCAAAGAGGTGAACAAAACCATGACCCTTATTTAAACTAATCCTAATAGCATATCCGATATGAGACAATTAGCGGGTCTCACTCCGCCCCTTCAACTCACAATAAGATACTCATGAGGTAAAGTACCTTCTTGCAAGGCAAGGTGGGGCTTGCCAAAATGGCGATGCATCCAAAATTAAGCACACAAGACGAGTAATGGATACATCTACAAAAGAAGTCACCACTTTCCTCATCTAAGTGGCGGAAGCGCTAAAAGAGAAACAATTCACATGTACATACTCCTTCATAGATACTAGTTCTACAAACTACTAAGCTTAAAAGGATAAAAATGAATCACCTCCTATTAGTGTTAGTCTAGGTTACGTTCGTCCACAATTACTAGGTGCTTTCGTCAAGAGTATAGTCCTTATGGCGTTAGAAAACACTATAGGATCGCGGAATTCCCCTCTTGCCTAGGTAAGAAAAAGGGTCGTCCCCTCTCCCCCATGCAACAAATAGGACCACCGATGGATAAAAGGACTTGATATGTATGAGTTTCACGATAGTAGTTTGCATTGGGTTGTTTTCCCCCCATTTTTGTGGCATTTGGCTTTTGAGAACATTTCTTGCCATATTTATTGATTTGGCATTTGATACTTTGGCATTTCCTTTCACTTTTCGATTTGACATTTTTGAACATTTGAGAGTAACCCCATATGTAGCAAGGGTACGTACTCTAGAAAAGCATAGGAGTCCATTTTTGCTCCTTATTTGATTGCAAACATTTTGGCTTTGATTGAACTTGAACTCAATTTGACAATTTTTGTGCCCATTCCCTTTTTGTTGACAAAACATAGATGGTAAGAATTGAAAGAACGGTTACATGGCATCAAGGGTCACCTAGGAATAAACGGTAGCCAAGGAGTTATCACACCACCAAGGGACTCTTGACTAGGCTCTTGTGCATGGGTCGAACGATACTAGAATGACACTAAAAAGGGTGTTTCAAGACTATTCTAGCAAACAAAGTGTTAAGTATAAAGAGTATCTATAATGGCCTATGCACATTTGTCAAGTTTCTCAACTAGGCATTTTCGAAAACAAATCTAAATGAAACTACATGCCATGATGCAACCTAAATATATTAAAAGTATAATGCAAATGCTCTAACAAACTATATGCCACACAATGCAAGCTCCTAACAACACATAGGTACACAAACCGCGACACAAAAAGCACACAACATCCTTCTTGACATATAAGCCCATCCTCCTCACAATGAAAAGAAATGGAAGGGAAAAAGGGATTAGAACGATCATACCAAGCGGTCTTCATATTTCCCTTGTTAATGTCTCAAATGAAGTGTTGTACCTATATGAGAAGAGAACAAAAGCACACAAGTATACAAGTATACAATTCTACACTATAAAAGTAAAGAACATGTTTTTGGTTTTTCAAATTTTCAACTTTTTATGATTTTTGTTTTTATGAAAAGAAAGAACATATTTGTGAGCTTTTTCGAAATTTTTCAAATGTTTATGGTTTTTTGGAATATAAATTCTCATCCCCCACTTTATTTCGGACATTGTCCTCAATGTACAAGGTAGTCAGAAATGAAAATGAATGACACATTTTTGTGTTTTTATAATAAAGTTTTATTCGAAAATTAAGAACACGTTTTTGGGTTTTATGTTTTTTTTGAAATGAAAATACATATTTTTGGATTTTTTTGAATATTTGAAAAGTAAAAACGTATTTTTGGGTTTTTGAATTTATGAAATTGAAATACGAATGCAATGCATGATATGAATCAATAATGCATGCTCTATTAAATGCAATTTCTACATGACATATATAAGAAATGAATGCAGGCTACGTTAAGTGATGCATGCTTTCGATTGAATAGAGAGCTAATTTGAATTAACTCGAGTCACTTATGATCGAACCTCCCCAAACCGCTTTAAACACTATTTCTAGTGTTGGAGAAATGAGGTTCGGTCATTATTGAATATGCATGAATGAATGCTACTAACTATATGATTTATATTATAATGCATATGAGATATAATACAAATGCAAAACTATACATGAGAAATAATGAAGGGAAAGGAATCTTACAATCACGATCTCAATCATACCATCGTTGGTCATCGTCTCCACTCGCTTCTTCTTCATTATGGTTGAGTTTTGAGGGAGTTTTAATATTTGGGAATGAAAATGGGTGTTTATATGTATGAAGAAGATGAAGATTGATGATGGGATAAGAAGTGAAGGGAAGTCACGGGTAGAAGGGAAGCAGCGCGGGCTCGGGGTCTGTCTCGGGAGGGTTTGGTTTGTCCCACCCGGTTTCTGAACAGGATTCTGCATTTTTGGCTCCACACGCCCGGGACAAAATTGTCTCGCTCGGGATGACAGTGGGGAAGCACGGGCTGGCTTCGGCCAGCTCGGGTTTTGGTCCAGGATTTTTGTTTTTGCTCCCTTTTCTCCTTGACCCGTGGGGGTCCACTTTAAAGCCTTTAAATTCATTTTTCACTACCCGAACTCCTTCAAAATGATATGCAAATTACACACAAGCTTCCAAACCTTCATTTTCTCAATTCTTTACGTTTCCCATCTTCTTCATTTATCGATCTTTCCTTCAAACACTCAAATAAAAGGTGAGATCCCTCCCTTTCATCTCTCATGCAAGAAATTTATTGAATGAATGCATGCAAAAATTAAAGACATGGTATAGAATATATTACAAATGGTGGTTTAAGAGGGGACTCCACCAAACTCCTCTCTAATTAGGCTTGCTTTAAAAGGAGGAATCACGGGCATTCAAGACCCTCAAAAGTTTGTCGAATGCTTGGGCAATTGGTACAAATAGGCTAATGTGAGCCCAATGAGCGGTGATACAAGAGGATGCCCAAGCATGAACTTGACTAGCATTGCATATTGCTTTATTGCGCACCTTGTCATTGAAGAATGTCCTCATAACATCGAGGTTGATGCTCTTGGTCATTTGAAGAAAGTGGCTCGCCTCTTCTTCCGCTTGATTTTCTTGATCATTTGATTCATTGCCCATTGAAGTGGTGTCCATGGGAGTCATAGGTTCATCCCGAATGCAAGAGCTTAGCGGTTTGAATGTTGATGAGGGATTTTCCACACTTTCTTTATTAAAGAGGTTGTTGACCGCATCATCTTGCATCTTGTTGGCATTGGTTTCCTCTTCCCCATTGTTGTTGCCACCTCTACACACAAATCAAGAATATCCTCCATGGGTTTCATGCGGCAAGAGTGAGGCGGAACAAGGTCCTCCTCATCATGGTTAGGCATGGCCAAATCAATAGATAAAAGATTAGTTGACAACATAGATGCATTGGTTGGTTCACAATCTATCATATACTCATCATCGTCATCACTATCATCATCCATGACATTTATGCTCACAAGGGGTAAGGATACATAAGAGAGCCAAATATTAGAATCATCATCACAAGATTCATAGGACAAAGTTAAGTCATGCAAGGAATCCACATCAATGGGGGAAAGGGTCATATGACTAGCATGTGAATTATAGACATTATCAAGAGAGTGGGAAACATCACAATCATCATGCAAAGAATGAATATTTGGCTCAACTCTACATTGTGGTTCTCTCTTAGGTCTCACTCTTCTATAGCTCAAATTCTCATCATCACTAGCCATCCTTTCAATTAACTCATAACCTTCTTCAACTTCCAAATCATAAAACCTTCCACCGGAACCACAAATTATCATATCTTTATTGTGTGGAAGCGTGTTTTCAAAGAAAGTTAATGTGGTTAACCAAAGTGGTATCCCATCGTGAGGACAAGATCTCAATAAGCCCTTAAGTCTTCCCCAAGACTCGCTCAAGCTCTCAAATTCACCTTGTTCAAATGTAAGGATTTCATTTCTAAACTTGGCGGTCTTAGAAGGAGGGAAGAACTTTTTAAGAAATGCGAGACAAAGATCCTTACAAGTGGTGAAAGTATTAGGAGAGTGTGATTTCAACCATCTTTTGGCTTCACCCTTAACAAAGAAGGGAAATAGCATGAGTTTTATGGTGTCAATAGGTACTTCATCATTCCTCAACACACAACACAAATCAACAAAACTCCCAAGAAGGTCAAATACATCCTCACTCTCATATCCATGAAATACATCTCTCTCCACTAAGTCAATAAAGTTAGGCTCAATATAGAATCTAGAAGCGTTAACAACACCAAAGTTAATAGGTGAGCCAAACAAGTCGGGCTCGGGCCTATTATGGTCGACAAAGTAGACATTGCAAAACAATAGGAAAGCACAATTAAAATAGACAGTCAAATAAGAACTTAATCACAAAACACCGTCCCCGGCAACGGCACCATTTTGATGAGCAAGTCGTTGTTCACTCAATCAAACACATTTATAGCTCAACAAACTAGCAAGTAGTAAGTAAAGGTCAAACCAAAAGGACGTCGTATATCAAGCTATAAGTCTATCTATCCTAATCATGCCAGTGTCACAATTATAGGGAGTTTGTAGACTAAACTAATGAAAGCAAGTAAATAACAAGGATTAAAACAATAACAAGGAGGAAAACTAGGAAGAGTGGGTTCATATGGATAATCAAATGGTAATCCAAGCGATGAGTCTAGTGTTCGGGAAGGGTTAGCGACACGCGTACACCCTACCTCCCCTATTAGTCTAGTGCATGGTCTAACCTACCACCGAGACTTCCGATCTTACGATGGAGGTTGAATGGTAGTCTAGCAAGCCTTGAGTCTTCCGATCTTACAAGGTTTGCTTGGACATAAGAGAATCAATGCAAGATTTATCATTCAAGCATTTCATCAAACATTACATGTGCACTAGAAGGCTAGATAATACAACAGCAATTTAATCAACCAAACAACTCATCATGATATATGGATTTACCCTTTAATCTCCCCCGTAATCCCCCACTAAACCTAGCAAGGTCACTACTCACTCATCATCATGTGGGTAATGCAATTAATGGTGTCAAACATTATAGCAAGAGGAAACATGATGAACAAAGCAAGGTAAATAACAAAGGATTAACAAGCAAATAAAGAGATTAAGAAGTATACCAAACAATAAAGGAGATGAACATAAATAAAGATGAATCCTTGTATAAAGATGAAGACTTATCACCAATCTTCAATCATAAACCCAAGAGATCCAAGACTAATCTGATGAACAAGTATTGAAAGATTGAATGTTGAACGATTGATATAAATTGAGGAAAGACTGAAGAACAATTTGTGGAATGATTAAAGTTTGATATATTCTAATCTACTCCTAATCTAATCTAAGGAGGCATAAGCCAACTTAACCCTAGAATTATTACAAGTTGGGTATTTATACTAAGTACAAGGATTAGGTTAAGTAGAGGTGGAGTGTCGTTCAAGGACATGGCGGAGTCATAAGAGGAAGCTCGGGTCGTAAGGGGGAAGCTCGGGTCATACAACTGCGAACCTGCTCGGGTCGATATGAACCCGCTCAGGTTGATTCTCATCTCGCCCGGGATGAATCCGCCCTGCCCGGGATATATCTATCTCGCTCGGGACGGATCTGTCCCGCCTGAGATAATAGTAGAATCCTCCGCTTTTGCTCAATTCTGTCCCAAAACCCGTGGGGGTTGGTCCTAGCCCGTGGGGCTACTCTACTTAGCTTCATTACTTGACTTAGGCCTTTGGTTACGTCTCCTCTACATGCTAGGTCCTTGGATATCGTCATTTTAGCTCCGAAATGCTCTATTTGTGCACGATTTAGCTACTCCGCCTACAAGCAAGTCAAAACCCAATAGAAGAGCAAATAGGAAGCTAAAGAGCACGAAATGACCCTGATAAGTGCGTAAAAGCATGCAAAACGAGGTCCGTTTAGGGGGTAAAAGTGCAATTATTATGGTCACATCATATTTTACGTGAATATTCCCGTTTGCTAGTCATATATATTTTGTGTTTATTACGAGCCATCTTTTCGGTCACGGCATCTTATATTTTTATTGTTTTTGGCCGAAAATTTCTATCCAAAATATTCATCAAATATCTTCCATATCTTACCCACGTGATCCATTAACCAAACTTTATCTCTTAAGATTTACCCTATATTTCCTTTTTTTTTTAAAAAAAAAGGGGAATCTTTTGCCTAACTCTATATGCCGCCTACTTCTACCATCATATACTTATCATAACTCATATTTAACCTCACCATAAATACTCTCAACCCCCTCTCATCACATCACCATCAACTCTATTTTAAAACTCACAAACACTCAACCTCACAAACTCATCATCACCATCATCATCATCATCATCATCATCATCATTATGTCTCCTCTCAAAACCCGATTCCACACACCCTCAACTCGGCCATCCACCAAGACCGAGTCACTTAAACCACCATGCAACAACTCCGATCAACCTAAAAACTCTCCCTCACCTCAATCCAAACCAAAACCAACTAAACCCGATCATAACCAGGGTGACGCAAATGTCGAGGGGAAGCGCAGAAAAGTAAACAAGGGTAAAAAGAAAGTCAGGGGTGAGGAGGACTCGGTGGAAGAGGTCCAAGTCATGATAAGCTGTGATGGTCATCAATGGACTTTGTTTAAGGAATATATGCCGAATGCAACGACGGTCAGGTTAGATAAGCTTCGTCTTACCAAGGTTGAAAGACACTGTGTCAACAATGTTTTTTGGTATGGTATTCATGGTGGTAGATCATACCCTAAGGCTTGGTATGAAAAGATCGAGGCCTTGAAGTTCTTCTCGGACTTCTTGAGGTTTCAAGAATGGAGCAAAATTTGCGAAGTGACCGGTCTGGTATATCCTATTGAAGTTATTCAGTTTAATGCATCGGTGACAATAAAGAAAGGGACTTTGCATGCGGTTGTTAATGGGTCAGAGGTGACAATCTCTGTCGATGATTTTTGTACTCTTATTTCGGTCTCTGGTGATGGGGCTGAAATTAATCTGAGTGCGGAGTGGGGAGATGTGTCGGAGGAGGAGAGGCTTGTAATCAAGAAGTCGTTTGATGATGGTGCTAATGGCACTAGTAACAGGCTTGCGGGATCTTTCTCGCCAAAGATAAAAAAATTCTTGAATTTCGTGTCGAACATGGTGGTTCCTCGCCGTGGAGGTCGTGACAAGCTTTCAAGCTATGAGATGGTACTCGTGTATCGGTGGTTAGAAGGCCAGAAGGTAAGCCTTCCTTTGCTCGTCTTTCATCGTATAATTCAAACGAGTGTCGAAGTTACCGAGGACAAGTTTTACACTACTTTAGACTTGCCTTACGGTTTTTGGATCTCTCGGATGTTAGAGCAGAAGGGGGTTGTCAGTCCTGAGAGCTATGGTGTTTCAGTTAAGGATGAAATGAGTGATACGCTTCTACGTTTGATGAAGTGGCCGCAATAGGGCCTGATTTGGTTTTTCTGTCAAAAGGTGTTCTGTTGGATAAGTCGTCGGATGTTGTTGTGGCTTTGGAGAGAAAGGTCGACTCGTTTATGGCGAGTATGGGCGAAAAGATGGATATTCAAATCCAGTTGTTAGAGAAATTGGTGTCGGGTATGGATAAGGAATGGGTTGTGGCTCCGCATTCTCTTGGCCGCGGTAATGACTAGGAGCTGGCCCAGTTAAAGGGGTTAGAGGAGCGTCTTACGGCAGTGGCTCGGGCTGCAGACAAGTGCATGTATGAGGCTATTCGGCAATCAAGCTCGGTGGCTAATTTAGTTAACCAAGGGGGTGCTTTGATGCTTGTCGGGAAGGCAATGAGGGACAAAATGGGCCGGTGTTCGAGGCCACGAGAGCGTTGTCAATGAAGGTGCTTAACTTTGATCGGTGTCTTACCGCTCATGTTGCACGTGTGAGCTCATGCCTTAATCGTCTTTCCACGCTCGAATTTCGTACTCGTCCCGGTTAAGTGAACCCCAACCGTGTCAACCACCACATGCCTTAGTCGTCCTTGCCTTGCCTTGCCTTTTATTAAGCTATGTCGTCGTTTCTTCTAATGAATTGTCTATTCTACCCATTTTGGCTTAGCTTGTTCAATTTAGCTCTTTGGCACATTACTCTATATTCGGCCCATAGGCATTAACTATCTCGATTTGTAGTAGATACATTTTGTATTTTGCATGCTTACGTTGATCACTTTCTCGTCTTATAATGTCTGTTTGCATGTTTATTTCTTGTCTCGGTCTATATTACCCTGACATTTTATGTTTGTTCTCGTCTTTTTGATGATGTCAAGAGGGGGAAGGGATTGACCGTGACTTAAGTATATGCCTAAGATCGCTCCTTGTCAGAACCTTTAATCTCTGAAGGTCCTTAGAAGCTAGACTTTGAATATAAGTGGATTGTTCTTCCGTTCAACTGACTATGATTTTTGTAGTATTATGTTGAGGGGGAACTTACACTTAGTCATAAATCATAAGAGACTTGTCATCATCAAAAAGGGGGAATTTATTGGACCATATAATTATATGATATGTTTTGATAATGACAAGTGTGTTTTATATTATATATCCTCTTTGCTCGTAATCATAGCTATTTGACCTATAAATTTACTTACCAAGCTTAATGTTATAGTCATTTGTATTATAACTTTAGGTTGCATTTTGAAGGCACGATTTTAGTGTTTTAAAATCAATTTTCGAAAGCTCAAATTCTTTAAATATGTTTCGAAAAATATGTGTATGTATAATAGAGACTAGTTTAGGACCCGTGCAAGTTGCACGGGTATCTAAAGAGAGAAATATGAAAAACGAATTTGCATAGTACTCGTACAATGTTAATGTCGTATAACATTGTTATTCGATTTTGAAAAATTTGTATTACATTGCTGCTGCATTAATTTATTTTCTCCCTGGTGACATAAAGTTAAAAGGACGCCATCTTATGTACAACATCTCCGAAAATAAAGATATTATTATCTACTCGATGACATAGGATGATAAAATTATTTATGATTTTCTGAACAAACCGGGAGTAGGGATAAGGATTGGAGTTTGGTGCGGATAAGATGAAGTTGAATTATCGTTCAAAGTTACTCTCCCAAGGTGGTGAATTCCATAACCAAAAAAATGTCGATCAAGGATCCAAGTGGCTTATTAATTGAAGATGTCTTACATATGTTTCAGTTTTTTGAGTCAGTTAATGTACGCATGTATACCCGGGGTGGGGGGTAATATCGTAGCTCATAATGTTGCGAGATTATGCTCGTCGACTGTGGTGGAGAATGTATAGACCTTGAACTTCCCGTCATTGGCTTTGTCATATATTTGAAATGTGAAGAGTATAACTATGTACAATTCTCTAAAACTCATATAGAGTATATGAAATTGTTTTGTGCAAACGACAACTATTTTCATGTGATATTTTAAATATATTAAAAAAAAAATCGCTTTATAAAATTTGAGGTGCAACTTAAAAAAATTAAGGTAATAGATTCTTTTACGACAAACACAATTACACAAGTGTGAGGCTGTTTATAAACGTGCATCGTAAAACGGTTTCTTTGGTACTATACGCAATAATACGGTAGATGAATTTTTTTTTTTTTTGCAACCTTTGTCTAAGCGGTCTTTCAAAAGACTAATTATATGACGTACTTTATGTAATCTTTGCATAACACGGTCCCTTATAAGACTAACTACTATAGGACAAAGTATGAAACAACGTCATGAACAATTTTTACGGAGTATATGATTATTACCGAGTCCTAGTCTAATTATGAGTAGAAATGCTGAGCAATCGATTTTTGTACAGAAAAAAATAATTGCTTAGGTAAAAGATAAGATAAAAGGGGCAAGTTGAGCAAATGTAATTCTAAACATGGTAAAGAAATATCTCGAGAAAATATTGTTTCTGTTTATAGGGAAGGATGAGAAAAATAGAAAGATTGACAAATATAACTTTAGGGATTAAGTTTTGAGCGGGAAAATTTTTAATGTGGAAGCGACACGTGTCTACTCTAACGTAGAGTGGTTATTCTTTTATAGTTTTAATATAGATATAGATGAGATACGGGTTTAATTAGATTAAATAATTTATGCTTATTCTATTGATTAGTAAAACGACTTGTGAGTCGTCATGCTACCTAGGGTTTGCTAATTTATCTAAACCTAAACCCTAATCCATACTCCAATATTTCGCCCTAGGGTTTCGAATGAGATGGGCTTATGAGCCGTCTCATATATCGAACATAACCCTTGCACAAGTAAACTATTAGGTTAAATCTAGAATAGATTGTTATAAGATATTTTCAAATCTTATCAATTATTTAGATTTATCTAATTTACTTAAATGAAATATTTAGTGGATTAAATTAAGGTATCTACCAAAACCCTAGTTTCCTCTCTACTATATATACACATGTGCTTCATTATTTCAAATCAACTTTTTGCGATATAAAAACAAAATTGCTATATCACGCCCCCTGTTTTACTATATCATGCCCCCTATTTTCTAATTTATTCCAACTATACCCTTCAACATGTAAATTAATTGTAGTAAAAAATAAATCTATTAATATCGTTAATCGTGTTTTCGGGACGGTAACAATGTTGGTAGATGGTTTGTAAAAAAACGTAGTCATTTACTGTCTCATTTAATTAGTTTTTCCAAACTCACGCTAATTAACCCTAAATGAACTTGTATCTTCACTTAAAAACTCAAATCGTAAAAAAAATTACCGCTAAAACATTTTACCGTTTTACTCTAAATGAATCCCGACGATGACGAATTTTTTAATTATTTACTTACTCCCGACAATGGACAAGATTCGCAATTTAACAACGAATTTAATGCTCATCAACATTATCGTTTCGATAATGAACGTTGTTATGATTATACGGAAAGCGATTTTGTACGTAATACTAACGATGACGGTAACGATAACGGTAACATCAACAATGATCAATCACAAACAAAATGCTACGAAGAAGGTAAGGTTATCGTTTTGTTTTATTAAAATTTCGTCTTCTAGATGTTGTTGAGCGGAAGTCGAAGCGACTGGCAATATGCCCGGCCGTGTATAGCTCACGACACCTCGGCCGGCCAGCTGTGTTTGCCACACGTCAGTACCCCCGTTCTGCCATGTGTGCCACACGGCCTTGCCACATGAAGAAAACAAATGATTATAAAAGGGCAGCAAGCAATAGTCAACCACTAGTTTAGGTCCACGTAAACAGTATACAGTACCTGACCTTCGATTAGGAGAGTAAATCAATATAATTATGTTAAGGATTAATAATTCCAAATTAAATGAATATTATATTGAGCAATGATTAGAGGCAACGATTGGATGAAACACTTTTACGATAAACCCGTCTCAAAAATTCAATTATTATAATTAGAAACCGTCTTCGAAACACTTTTACGATAAAACAATCATTATTTTTTATGAAAAGAAATTTAGGTATTCAGGGGGCAAATTTGGAATAAATTAAAAAATAGGGGGCGTGATATAGTAAAATAGGTGGCGTGATATAGCAGATCTCTATAAAAATTCTTTTTCAAACAAATCAAGTCAACATCTCTATCAAGTAATTTATTTGTTTTGCAATTCGAAAATCTTTTGCGAAAAGTCGTGCTTTCAATTTGCTTATTATTTCTTAAGATTACGTTATAAGATAATAGTGCTTAATATTGTTTCTTAATCGTTCAATTGTGTGAACACTTAGAAGTACAATCAAGTGCTCTCTTAGTAACGTAAGTTAGACAAAACCGAATATCTAGCGATACTCAAAGTGAGTTACAACTAGAGTTAGTTGTACGAGTGGGTTAGTAATTTTTTGGTCCGGAGAAAGGTACTAAAATTATTAATCGAGAATAGTGGACGTAGGTTTTGACTTGTGATACTGAACCACTTCAAAACCACGTGTGTCACTCTTCTTTCTCGTTCATTTCCTTACGTTATTAATTGTTTAGTTAATTAGTTAAAGTTTAATCAATAAACATTAAATAAGTAATTATATAGATACAAAATAAAAAGTGGGCTAAAAATTTTAAATACTCAATTCA
>JAGPOY010003752.1:0-12740 GCA_018983105.1 Silene uniflora | reverse complement strand
ACAAACATCCACTCTCTCTCATCACTTGGTATTAACTCCCTTATCTCTCCTCAATTACACACTTATCTCTAAGTCACTGACTTGAGCGTCGGAGTGAGTTCGCACGGCCCCAAGCCGTGCCCTCCGTTTGTTCATCTTTGCAGGAAGATTCAAGAGAGCCTAGCTTCCGCCGACATCTTACGAGCTTACGTGTACAACAAACTTGCTCCCATAATTACCTCCGTAATTACGCCCGGAACAGTTATATTATGTTTAGCGTGCCGAGATAAAACATGTGAAAAATTCTCCCATCCTCCGTCCTCCCTCCAAGGCCCCTCTATTTTATTATGCTCAATGGAAACAAGCTGAAAGTTTCAGAACTGATAGGAATCTAGGATCTGGATATTCTAACGCGATCTTTTATTAACTTACTAGATAAATTCGTATTGTGATGCAATAGAACTTACAGCTTCTCATAGACCAACTGCATGATTTAAACTGCTCTCTTCACCTTGTGGTCTTGTTCGAGGATATATAATACGGAGTAATTAATTAACTAAAGCTAATGTTGTTATGGCAATATTGGTGTTCCCAAAAGAGACTGCTTTTAGTTAGTGAAGTTAAGTAAGTATATATTCTAACTTCATAGTGTGCTTATTAGGTACCAAAGCTTGGCCTTAAGACTCCATTTCGAGATGGGTATCTTAAACATGTTGCCGAGGATGTTTTAAAATTGGCGATGGTAAGCTCTTTCCATTATGTTTACTACGTGCTTTTTTAGCTGCTATGACGTTGATGAACTATTGGAATATGATTTCTTCAGGATGGTTTGGAACGAAGAGGCTTTAAGGAGATTGGCTTCTTGAACGAGGTCGCTGAAGTAGTCAGAACTGGTATTGTTTCTGACTTTCAGTCACAATTTTTCTTGTCTATAGACGACGGCTTTCGCCACCCTGTTTATTAGATTCCATTATAAACTTCATGCAATGAAATGAAACTTTTTGTACACCTTAAAGAAGAGATCGACACTATTATATGCAAATTGTGGGATGTGTTTTGTGTTCTGCAGGGGTGACCCCAGCTGAGAGACTCTTGGATATGTATCATGGAAAATGGGGACAAAATGTGGATCCTGTGTTTGAGGAACTGCTTTACTAAAGGTGATCTTAGCTTCTGTGGATCTCTTTTTGGACTGGTTGTGAATCACTGAGTTTCTTTGTCAAGACAAAGCTCTAAAGCTTTGAAAGTGATTCCATAGCATTTCTTAAACTTGTGCTTGTTGTCTCCTTTTGTTAATCTTTGTTGGTTGTAATACAAACTCCGAGTTCTAGAATATACGGCTTCTTTAAATTATTTGCTATTTTGCTGGTACAACCAGAGCATAAAGCCATCAACTCCTAGTGATTGTTCATTTTTTTCCATCTGAGTTTATACTTATGTTGCTTCTGCACCAAGCAAATTTCCTGTCATTACCCAAAAATAAATGTAATCAATTTTCAAGTTTATGGTCTACGTCTTTTCCCCATATTGCGGGTTTGGTGATTTTGGTCAGGTTTATATGAAGAGTTATAATCTCTGACTGTTATCAGTATGTTTTGTATCTATGCTTTACAATGCAAACTTCATCAAGTTAATAAAAAATCTTTGTTTCATGTCTTTACAATGACGTGCTCTTTTATTAAATGGAAAGTGCGTGTTCTTATTTGCTTTATGGCTTTAGGCAGTATTTTTGATTTTCCATTTGTTGAATCGTTTCTCTTTCACAACAGGATAACCATCGGATTCAACAAACAAATTGCTCATAATTACTAGGTCTCGTGCTGGCGGGAAGGTTTGTTGAGCTTTTTAACTGGAAAGAAAACACCTGAAGTGAGACTCATTCCTCCAATAATAACTGAAATTTTGCCGTTTGCTGTGCTGTCTCCGTCAGTGAGCTGCTCTATTGCTGCTCCCTGAAAGTGACTTGTACTTCCTAAGGTTTTTTTTTGTGTTTTAAAGTTTTTCGTTATCTAAAGCTGATTGGAAGGCACATCTGTCTACATAAGCTATACAAAAAAACATGGGTTGGTGTATTTTCACGATACCACCAACCCTCTTTGACATTTTATCGTCAATAATCTTCTACTGTTGAGAATTTTTTTTTTCGACCTGCACATTTTTTATTGAAATTGCTTTACTGATCTGCATTGGCTGTTAGTCCGATCTGAAGTGTGTGATCTATTTACTCTCATTGTCGCAGTTATTAGTTTTCCTTTTATCTTCTGTGAGTATTGTAAACAAAAGTAAACAAATGATTGGATGGAGGGAGTATGTTTCTTTAGAAGTTTTTAAAAAGAAAATCACGTGTAATTCCTTGCATGAGCCACAATAAACTCTATTGTAAAAGTCTTATGCTTGTAATGTACTCCGTATAAGATTTCGTCGCTTGTCGAGTATTTCGGAGATATTTGTATGAGAATGTGTAGACCATACAGGCCGCACGTCCCACACTATGTTTTGGCCTGAGATGTCAAAGTTGTTTTCACCTAGAGATGGGCTAACCTCCGGACCCAGGTCAAATTGTATAAAAAGAAGGGTGTCCCTTCATTATCCATGAGCTTGACCTGCGTATGCTAGATTTGCTCGACACAGCTGTGACCTGCATACGTTATGTTCACGTGGTATGAAATAAATGACCTGGCCGAAACTATCCAACGTGACACCAACACGATTTAAATGAACCGAAATGGCTAATTTAAAATCACACTTTATATTTTCTATGTTGATACTACGAAAGCATTAGTGGTCATGACTCATGAGTCATGACCAGTCATTGACCCCACTTATTAACTAATAACCTGAAAACATTCGGAAGCCATTCAATCCAAATTGTAATTGAAAAACGCGGCCCTAAAAAATGACCGTAATCAAAGTGTTGGACACAAGTAGATAATAAAGATTGAACCCCAACCTAACTCGACCTCAACTCAAATAACGAGTCAAACCATGCTTACAATGCTTACCGAGTTACCGCTAGCACAATTTATGTAATTTTTACAGTGGAACTCAATTTAAAGGGAAACAGAGGTATATAGTCTATATTTAGAAGGATGATGGGAAAATGCAGAATAGAAATGTGTTGGATGGTACAAATAAAAGTAGGTAGTTTTAGAAAGAACAGGTCCTAATGTATCGGACACCAGCCAGTTGTGCATCTCCATATTATGTTGTTGTCTTTAACATGTCTTCCTAACATGTCCTCCACCCTTCTTCCTCCCTACATAAACATAACCCATCCTTCTTCTAAAACATTCTTCTTCTTCTTCTATAACAACAATTCTAGCACAAAATAAAACTTTTCCCCTTCGCGATTCCGTCTTTGCCCTTTTCATAATCAACACGATGAGAGAAATCCTGCATATTCAAGCCGGGCAATGTGGGAACCAGATTGGCGCCAAATTTTGGGAGGTAGTTTGCAATGAGCATGGTATTGATAACACTGGTCAATACATAGGGGATTCTCCTCTACAGTTGGAGCGTGCCGATGTTTATTTCAATGAAGTTCGTGGTGGTCGATATGTCCCCAGGGCAGTCATGCTTGATCTTGAGCCAGGCACCATGGATGCCCTTAAGTCTAGCCATTACGGTCAGATTTTTAGGCCTGATAATTTTGTTTTTGCCCAAAATGGTGCTGGTAATAATTGGGCTAAGGGCCATTACACTGAGGGTGCCGAGTTGATTGATCCTGTTCTTGATGTCGTTCGCAAAGAAGCCGAGAATTCTGACTCTTTGCAAGGTTGATTATTATTTTTTCTTCGTTTTTTTGCTCATTTTATTTATGTTTGCGGTGTGCATATGAATAATAAACCGTATAATCAACGATCACGATTATAAATTTTGGATTACTCAATATATTTCTCATTTTTATGTCTAGCAATCTGTTATGGTCACATGAAAACAGCACAACTGTTGTTAAAGGAGAAATGTTTTATGACACTGATAACAAAATGAAATGAGAGATCCTTCGCGATGAATTTTTTGGTTAATCAACAAACGGGGTTGTGATTTTGTTAGTTAAAACTTAACAATATATCTTCGTTTTTGTATGATTATTGACAATTATAAACAGAATGAAATAGATCCAAGATGAAACTGAAACATGTATGATATTCATGTATTAATTTTTTTCGTGCGCAAGGCTAAAGCATATTGGATGGGTTGAATTGGTGGTTGTAGGATTTCAGATATGCCATTCTTTGGGAGGAGGAACAGGTTCAGGAATGGGGACCCTGCTGATATCTAAGATAAAGGAAGAGTATCCTGACCGTATGATGATGACATTTTCCGTCTTCCCTTCACCAAAGGTGTCGGACACTGTGGTCGAGCCCTACAACGCTACCCTCTCAGTTCATCAGCTCGTTGAAAATGCGGATGAGTGTATGGTCCTTGATAACGAAGCTCTCTACGACATTTGCTTGCGCACTCTCAAGCTCACCAATCCTAGCTGTAAGCTCTTATAATGTTGGTTTTATTTTTATTTGCTCTCTCATCTTGTATATAAAGCCTTCATACAAGACCTGATCGATCAACCAGGAAAAACATCCAAAGTAGACTATAATCGGAATTGACACAACCTAGTAATGACCCGACTCAAAGATTACATAAATTTGACTAATTTGAAACAAAAACATTAATAGCCGTTACCTGAAACGATTTGAAACTAACCCAATTGACCCAACGAGTGCCTGCTAACCGAAAAAGCTACCCAAATTGACATGATAATAGAGTAAATTATCAATTACACCCACGCTTAATCCACTTTTTTTCATTTACTGCCACGTCAATTTTTTTTTTTAAATTACACCCAAATTAATTGCTCAGTTTATATTTTGCACCCAATACCGTTTTCAGGCCATATTTCCGTCAAAATTCAAATTTTTCCGGTAAAACAATATTTTTTTGACGATTCTACCTTCTTCTTCCTTCTTCCTTCTTTTTCCTTCTTTCTTCTTCTTTTTTCTTCTTCTCTTGTTCTTTTTCTTCTTCTTCTTTCCTTCCTTCTTTATCCTTCCTCATTCCTTTCTTCTTTATCCTTCTCTCTCTTTTTCCCAAATTTAATTTGAAGATATCATCCTCAAGATAAATATATCCCATTGTTCCCCATTATTTTAGTTTAGTTCAAGTTTGTTATTGGGTTGGTATATATGATGTTTGACATTCCTAATATGAACTCGATTATGACGGAAATTTGGGGGAATTTTTAGGGGGAAATATTTGGGAAAATTTAGGTTGAAGAGATGAAGTAGGGGGAGTAGCTTATAAGTCATACAAAACCCATAAGAAGAGGAAAAAAAAAGTTAAAACGCGGGGGTAAAATCGTCATTTTATAAATTTTTTCGCCTGAAAATAGTGTTGGTGCAAAATATAACCTGAGCTATTAATTTGGGTCTAATTTAAAAAAAAAATTGATGTGGGAGTAAATGAAAAAAAGTGGATTAAGCGTGGGCTTGATAATTTACTCATGATAATAGGGCACCCGAAATGACACGACTCTAACCCTCTTGAATGACTCGATAACAGTATATTATAGACTGAGGAATAATTTCTTAAATTTAATAATTGGGAAATAAATTCTACATGAAAACGAAGCTAACTTGTACAAAAATTGGGTAACTTGCAGTTGGTGACCTGAACCACCTGATCTCAGCCACAATGAGTGGCATAACATGCTGCCTCCGGTTCCCCGGTCAACTCAACTCTGATCTACGAAAGCTGGCAGTCAACCTAATCCCATTCCCCCGACTTCACTTCTTCATGGTTGGGTTTGCACCCTTAACCTCCTTAAACTCCCAGCAATACCGAGCTCTGTCCATCCCGGAGCTAACACAACAAATGTGGGATGCCAAGAATATGATGTGCGCAGCGGACCCACGTCATGGTCGATACCTGACTGCCTCGGCCATGTTCCGAGGGAAGATGAGCACCAAAGAAATCGACGAGCAAATGAACAATGTTCAAAACAAGAACTCTTCCAACTTTGTGGAGTGGATTCCGAACAATGTCAAGTCTAGCCATTGTGATATTCCACCAACAGGAATGCTAATGTCTTCTACTTTCATTGGGAATTCAACTTCCATTCAAGAGATGTTCAGGAGGGTTTCAGAGCAGTTTACTGTTATGTTCAGGAGAAAGGCTTTCTTGCATTGGTATACAGGGGAAGGCATGGACGAGATGGAGTTCACTGAGGCCGAGAGTAATATGAATGACTTGGTTTCGGAATACCAGCAGTATCAGGATGCCGGGGTTGAGTATGAGGAGGAATATGAAGAGGAAGAGATATAATTAGGTAAAATTAATCAAAAGTTGCAGGAGTTTCATCTGGTTGTGTAAGTTTCAGTACACCATTTTTTCAAGGGCAAAAATTCAGGTGGGATTGTGGGAAGGGGAATTTTGTTTTTGTACCAAGATTTCACATTTTATTTTCAATATATTTTCCGGTAATACAATTGAAGTGTTAAGTATATACGGAGTACTAAATACTAAACTGTTTTTTAATTGAGATGATGTTAATATACAAACCATATAAATGTTCTATAATGGTGAATTTTTATTTCTTTTTGGTGAGCGATTCTAGTAACCAAGTGTTGCATAAACAACAATAGCAACCACCTCATAAGAAAGCAATAAAACCCGGCTAAAATGATGTTCACTTTTACAATATGTTACTCAGACCCTCTAAGATGATGATATATAGCTTCATGAATTAATCGAATAATCGATACTCCATTTTGAAACTTAGAAGACACTTGGACAGTTGGACACTGTCAATCAAGTTGTTGATGATATATATAGCCTCATGAATTAATCGAGTAAGCCTGAAAAATACAATAATAAACCCTAATTTGAGAAAGGAAACGAATTGGTATTTTTATTGATGGAATGATTGTGGAAAGATTACAGAGTTTTCTAGAGAAAGATTGTAGAGAATACACAAATGATAAAAGCCACTTATTACAAGGCAGTATTATTCATAGATGATTTTTTTTCGGAATTACTTTTTCACATACGGATTTTACTCTTTCACATACATTTTGTCATTAACTTTCCAGATCATACCCTTTTTTCATATACACTCTTATTGTACCAGTTTCCCCAAAATCGAATCTACTTGCTCTCAAAATTTGAATAACGGATCATAATTCTCTCCAATTAGAAAAGTAATTTGGTTGAAATCAATTATTAATATGTTTCGTTAAAATTATTAGGGTTATCAATTAGAGAAATTATTAAAATGTTAGAATCAAAATAAACTCATGCGTTACAGTCAAATTCTGGACAACTTGAAATTGGTTAAAATCAATTTATGGATTCAAAGTAGTGTATTAATCTGGTGGTGAAAGGTATGTCCTGCGTTAGAATCAATTTCTAGGCAATGTGTTCACTTCCAATCAATTCTATCATGTACATCTAATATGCGGTCATGCATCGTCCAGATTGTTACTCTAAAATTTAATCAGATACAGGAGGAGCATGGCTTGTTGGCGGAGTATGGGGAGGAGCATGCGGTAGACGGGAGGCCGGACAAGGGTAGTCGGAGAAAGGAAAAGCAAAGATCCGTCAGAGCACGCGTTCACCGGAGTAAGGTCAGATCGAGATCGAGTGGGTGAGTTGCTGGAGGGAGTTGGAAAAAATTGATTGACAGAGAACAGAAAAAAATGACAAGGTTAAAACTGTAAAAGACGTATGTGAAAGAGTAAAATTCGTATGTGAAAGAGTACATCCTTTTTTTTTTCCTTTTGATGAAAGGTAAGAATTTCCATTAAGCACAAAACAAGATATTATTACAAACTACTATTACAATTTAGATACATATCCATTTTTGTCACCCATTTTAAGGAAAAGGAGAATTACATTAATAAGAAAGTACTTCTCAGCCGATCTCTCATATCCATACCATGACTGATTTGCTATAACTTGTTTTTTTACAAATTAACCACCAGAGAGAAAGAAGGAAAAGTAAGCTGACAGTAAGAAACAACTACATTAAAATTCCAATTATGAGCAGGCTGTTGAGAGCAAATGAAGTACTCTCTCTGTCTCGATCATTTGTTATAACCTACTCCCTCATATTCACTGTTTTCTTCCCCTTTCATTTTCCCCTAAGAAATAAGAGAGTGGATTTGGACCACACAAAACACACCATTGAATTTGGACCACACAAATCAACCCAAAAAAGGAAATAGGGAAGAAAACCTGAATAACCCAAAAAGGAAATAGGGAAGAAAACCCTGAATAGGAGGGAGTATGTTTTTTTACAAAAAAAAGGTCATATCCTAAATTAGGATTTCCACAAAAGAATTGTTTATGTGTTGTTTCTCCTTTTACATTTAATCATGCAAAAATTGAATTATCAGAGTTAGATAACCGAACCACAATCCCACCAAGGTTGAAACACCCAAAAGACAATGTACATAAAAGGTGATAATGCAGTATTAATAGTGATAAAGACTCAAGAGTAGCTGGGGGAGTATATTGCACGAAAATGGCAAGTGATAGAAAATAAAAGTTAGCAAGTTAGGTGAGCATGTCCTTGCTTAATTCAATCATCAATCTCATGTAGACGTAGATCTTGTTTAATATGAGATGGTACTTTGTTTAGTAGGACCGTTGGGATTTGGGATAGTTTATATGAGAAAGTGGAGAGAAATATGTTTAAGAGAAGGAAATACTTTGTGATTGAAATGTTTTAGTTTGATTGATATTGATTGATTGTATTGATAATTGACTTGAATTGAATTGATTTGATTGAATTAAGTTGATTACAATGCCTTATGATTACATGTTATTTATAGGTGATACGCACCCTTTCACATTCTAGGATCATATTCATATCCTAGGATGTATGCTATGAATCATCTAGATTTATAGCAGATACATTGTACATGAATAATCTAGATTACATGAATCATTTTGATTCATTGTATATACATATGAATGAATAAACTAGATTCATTGTATTAACTAAATGCATGAATCTAAATAAATCTAGAAAAAGTCTCATTATTTTAACACTCCTCCT
The DNA here is from genome assembly GCA_018983105.1 of Silene uniflora. NCBI lineage: Eukaryota > Viridiplantae > Streptophyta > Magnoliopsida > Caryophyllales > Caryophyllaceae > Silene > Silene uniflora. The sequence goes on along the minus strand of JAGPOY010003752.1, from coordinate 3,703 downwards.
TGAGACTTTTGGCCATAACTCCGAGTTTGAATCTTGGAAACTCAAATTTGTTTCTTGGTAGAGCTTTAGTAAAGATATCAGCAAGTTGATACTCTGTAGGACAATAGACAAGCTTGACTTCTTTCTCTTGCTCTGCATCTCGAATGGCATGAAATTTGATCTTCATATGTTTTGTTTTACTGTGACAAACTGGATTCTTAGCAATAGCGATTGGTGATTTGCTATCTACTAGAACCTCTATTGAATCGTCTTGTGTGTGACCCATATCGGCAACTATCTTCCTTAGCCAAATAGCCTGATTAACTGTAGCGCTTGCTGCCACGTACTCTGCTTCAGTCGTAGATTGAGCCACAACACTTTGTTTTTTAGACATCCATGAGAACATCCCGGAACCAAGTGTGAAGGTATAGCCAGAAGTGCTTTTCATGTCGTCAACTGAACCGGCCCAATCGCTATCAGAATAGGCTGTTAATTTTGGCTTTACACCGGATTCAAACGTAACTCCAAAATTTGAAGTTCCCCTTAAATATCTCATGATTCTTTTCGCTATTCCCATATGAATGTCACTTGGTTCAGTCATGAAACTAGAAAGTAGGCTTGCCGCAAACATCAAATCTGGTCTAGTTGCTGTGAGATAAAGCAAACTATACCCACAATGCTTCTGTATAGCCTTGCATCTGCCTTCTGGTTGCCATCAGATTTGGATATATGCTCATTAATAACCAGTGGTGTTGCTACTGGTTTGCAATGATGCATCTTGAATTTTTTAAGACTATCCTGAGCATACTTAGCTTGAGAAATAAAGATCCCATCTTGAGATTGGTGAACCTCCATCCCAAGAAAATAGTTCATGAGACTCAAATTTGTCATCTCGAACATCTTCTTCATCTCCTTCTTGAAAGTAACAATCATATTGTTGTTGTTCCCAGTAACGAGGAGATCGTCAACATAGAGGGAGACTAAGAGAAATTCATTGTCTCCTCCCTTCTTCACATAAAGTGTATGTTCATTTTTACTTCTCACAAAACCTTGCTCAATAAAGTATGAGTCGATTTTTGTGTACCCACTACTACAAATACAGGCAATACCAACGCCCCATTAACAACGCATATTGACGCATTATATGGAATGTCGTTGTTAATCAGGTTAGTGTATTTTGGTCCTTATAACCGTTGTTATTAGTAGTCACAACGGATTTCATTTAAGAACCGTTGTTAATAGTTGAAAAGTAATAACAACGATTATTCCTTTAAAACCGTTGTTATTACTTTTAACAACGGTTTTTTACATATAACCGTTGTTATTACTTTTATATATAACCGTTGTTATTAGTAGTCACAACGGGTTTCATTGAAGAACCGTTGTTAATAGTTGAAAAGTAATAACAACGGTTATTCCTTTAAAACCGTTGTTATTATTTTTAACAACGGTTTTTTACATATAACCCTTGTTGTTACCTTCGCACCAAAATATTTTCACTGTGGGACACAAATCGGATCCCTTATATTTCTTTCCCTTTCTATTCTTTATTCATCTTCAACATTCCCATCTTCATCTTCCTCACTCTATAAAACAAAACCCCTTACACGATACTCACTCAAAACCCACCAAATCACCCCCAAAACACTCAAAAATTCTCCCTTCTAACCTTTAAAACTACCAAAAATCACTCAAAATCGACTTTTAGAAACCTAGGGTTCTAAAAATCCGGGAGCAAGAAATTGGTTTTGGTTTGATTTTCGCCTTATTACTTCGGATGTTAGGTATGAAATACTAACCCACTTGATTTATTTGTCAACACAAATTCTTAATAATCACACATCTATTTTAATTCCCATTTTAATTCTTCATTTTACACTATCAATTACCCTGTTAAATTTTAGGATTTTGTTTGATTTCATAAGGATCGTCTCATCTTTCACAATATCCATGAAGGGATTCAGATCTAAAGGTATTCTTTCTAACCTTAATTTCTTCGCCTATTTTTAATTTTAAAATCCTTGGTGCCTTGTTGAATTTTAGGATTCGTTTAATATTTGAACTTCTTTTACCGTCGCGCATTACTCTTATCCTTGAAAATTTGTACATTGTAGTCTTGGAGTCTTGGAGTCTTGGGGGTAGTATGCTATAATATGCTCAACTGTAAAAGTCTTTCTTGTCAGGTAATCTCGCTCAATATATGAGCTCCTTATTTAATGATCATATTGTTTGGTGGACATGACGCTTCTGTGTTTACTGTTGTTCGATTATAGATGATTAATTTCAGATGTGTGTGAAATGGTATGTATTCCTTCCTTTTCATGAAGATACTAACCTGTGACCTCTTAATTTTCCCCATTTCAGCGGTAATATCTAGCATTAAGAGTGTTATATATGCTCTTCTTTAGGTTAACATATTAAATTGACATCATCTTCAGAGAATTAATTGATAGTGTTTCTTTTGAGAAATTGATCCTGTAGGTAGTAATCAATGCTGTTATAGCAACTCTGGACGAAAACCACTGCTTTTGGTTATCACTACGTTTTTTCAATATAAATTATTTTGTTCATATATATTTTACGTATAGTGCGTGCAAAGTTTTTAATTCAAACAAAACCCGTGAAATTTCTTTGTTTTGTCTTTGGACTCGCAAGACTACTCAGAATCTTTTGTCTTTGAAATCAAACAAAACCCGTGAAATTTCTATGTTGTGCTACCTTACTTTCTTCTTTGAATCTTCTTACAAATTTTATTAAATTGAGATGGATAAATATTGTTTATGTTATTTCAGTTTCAAGTGTTTGGGTTCACGACTTTTAGTTTTATGGCTAAAGATGCAACATATGCTATTTTTTTTTTTTTTTTTGCTAAACTCGTGAAATGTCTATGTTGTGCTACCTCGCTTTCTTCTTTTTGATATCTCCTTCATTTTCATTTTCTGCTCTATTCCTCGATTTTTCTTGTAAACATTCATTTTGAGGCTATTTGTAGGTTAGACTTTTGGTGATCTTCATATATTTGCTTCAGGTATCTTCCTCCTTTGTTCTTCTTGCTTTCACCCACTTCTCATACCTACGTAGATTTTCCTTTTTTATTTCCACCATCTTAACTTAAATGTATCATTGCAGATTTAAATTTGAGAGTGTCAATTGAGGAGATGAAGGACGTTAATGAGGTGTAGGCTATATCAACTATTTAGGAAATACGTAATGTTGAGTAGTCTATTGATACGTCTCTAATCATCATTATATATATAAAAGAAAAATGTAAAATCGCCTATGTAGCACGATATGGTGCAAGAATGAGGGTAATGGAGCTCTCACATTCCTCCTCACAAATTCTGTTTTTTTTTTAGCCAATCAGGTACAGCAAAGCAACCATGTCACTCGATAATTAATTTCCAGCTAATTAATTACCACCTAATTACCAGCTAATTAAACGTGCAACCTTAATTTGGTAATTAATTAAATAGGTTTATATGGTTGTAGACACCCAAAAGTTGTCTACTTAGCCTTAAGGGTACCCGATGATGAGGCTACAACTAAATGACTAAATGGAGATTGATAATGTTATAATTATCGGCTCTTCGCGCTTATTTCCCAAAAACTACTAGAAAATGGCATAAAACCATTCGTAGACCTTTGTTCCCATCTTCCTAATTCCGGCATCTTATTTCATATTAAGCCTTTATAATTCGTAACCCGTTTTGTCGAATAAGCCCAC
>JAGPOY010003751.1:0-13891 GCA_018983105.1 Silene uniflora | reverse complement strand
CGTGCAGGTGAAGTTGGTGCATCTCATGTTATGAATGTTATTCTCCAACAACTCTCTGCTGCTTCACGTGATCGAGCTATGCATCATGCTGATAAATGGCATGCCTTACATACCTTCATCTCGGTGACTAGAGGTAAGCCAACATGTATCAAATGCCTTTACATTTGATAACACTTGTAAAATAGGGAATTATGGATCGCAGAACACTTGTCCTCTCCATTTACCCTCCCTTACCTGGGAGATGGCGGAGAGCTACAAAACATCTTACATCCACAATCGTAAAGCTCTCTTAAATGGCTCTCTACCTATAAAGTTTTGGTTCCACCACTCTCGTATCTACTTGTCAACTTCCGACTGCACTTTAAACAAAACCACCTTTTTTACTCTTTCACTTGTCAATTTATGTGTATGGAGAACACAGAGAGATCACAGGGAAGCAAATTGTTGTGGGAAAAAAACACCATTTTGTTCCCTCCAACAATGGAGAGCAACTTAGAGAGTTTCCTGCAGCTTCTTATGGTTCTAAAGCCGTAGGAGCTCTCACTCATGGTAACACTTCTGCTGAAAAGTTAATATTGTCTGCCTCCTTTTATAATCAAATTAGCCACTTTTTTGTAAGGTTTTAAGATTAGAGTGAAATCTTTCTTATTCATATCCTGATCGAATTAGCGTGGCCTGGGAAAACACCATCTTCCACTAGATAAAGCTTCTCAATGGCTCATTTGGGTAACGCTGCTCTAAATAAACTCGTAAATGTCAATGAACCAAAGAGAAAATGGGTCAAGTGCAGCATTCTAGTGGAGAGCAATGAGCGGGCATGAGCATGTATGTCGGATGTCGTTGTTTGAGGCAAGCAATGATCTAGTGCTCTATGGCAGACCTTATGGCAGTGTACTAGCAGGAATCTCACTTTTACGACTGTTCTCTCTTCCCTGGTAGTTAACTAGTTAAGGTCTTTCTAGCTGTTTTGCCTTTCACTACTTCCCACTCTACCACACGTATTCGAAATTATAACCAGTAGTGATATAGTTTTCGAAATAGATTTTGAATTTTTGTATAATTTTAACTAAAAATTTTTAAAGTACACAAGTTTTATTGTAAGTTTTTGAGTTTTTTTTCAAATAAGTCTATAAGCTTTATAAAAAAAAAAGAATAATAAAATTCCTTCCGTGGAAGCGAGCGCCCCCATTAACCCTCTCCAAGCGCCACCCCTGTTTCCTCGACTTCTCATTTTTAGGTTGTTACTTTGTTGTGCAAGTAAAATGAACACCTTATAATTTTTCTAAAAGGTTTGTTTATTGGCTCAATAAAAAGATAAAACGAAATCATAAAAGACAACATTTATTATACACTTGGAACAAACATCCACCCACATCCGAGTCGTGTAATCTAAAAGGCATAGTATGCAAGACGATAAGCCGCTACATTACTATCACGACTAACACAACAAAAGCATAGATAAAAATAAATAAATAAATAAATAAAAGAATTGTTGGAACAATTTCATTTTGTAGAGCTTTTATCAATCGGAGTGAGTCTTATTCCAAAATTATAACCATCGCGCCCGTTTGTACTGCCAATCTCATCTCAAACATAGTCACTTTGGCCTCCACAATATCAAGTGATGATGTGTACTTCAATTGTTGGAATCACGCGTATCCGACGTTATAAAGATGGTCTCAAAATATAGCCCCTATACAGCACGGCCGCACCCCATCTCTCCTAGAATTGCAGCATCGACATTGATCTTTCATTACCCTAGGATGCACTCACTTCTTTCTCGTCCCTTGTTAAAGCCTTGCCCCACGTGATTCTCATTCCTCCGTTATCTTGACATAACAAGTTAGGTATCTATCCATGCAATCCACCACGAGGTTCACCGCCTCTACTTCACCCCCCATGAAAAACGGAATTATGATCATTTCATATTGCCCACATCACCATTCAGTGTACAATGTTTATACGCATCACGTAAACCAAATAGTAGGTGAGGCCAATCCTCAATAGACTTCACCGATCGCATTCCTATTCCACCTCAACACCCGCATATTCCTGACTTGGTTGGACATGATGGACAAAATGCCTGATACGAGTACGGAAGCGATAATAAACAACAAACGTTGCTGGGGTGAGAGTCGAACTCGGGACCTTGATTCACGAAGGGCCGAGATCGTTCTCGATAGTATATTTGATTACGAAATCCGCCTAGAAATTGAATCAATGGGATATTTGACTAAAGTGCGCCTAGACTTTAAATCAATGGGTGTTTAAAACTAAGACGCCGATATTACTTTTAAACGAGATTTGAAGTACCGTCTCAAATATGGAATTTCCGATCAACTTAACTACTTAAATAGATACCCTTTTCTTAACGGGCAAGACAACTAACCTAATTAAATTAAATTAATAAATTAATCTAACACCTAAGAATAATAATCTAACGAAATCTAATCTTTTGATTAGTTTTATTCCGTCCTAACTACTCCTAATTGAATCAACTACTTAAATAGATACCGTTTTATTAACCCGTATTCGATCGTTGTCACTGCACTAAATTAATTAGTAGCACCATTGGAATCGTATCAATACCTTTTCTATGATATGATAGTATGAGCCAACTCGTTGATTGACTTCTCAGAATCGGCTCGTTCTCGGTCAAATAGAGCTCGAGCTCGAGTTCGATCCGAGCTTGGCTAAATACGAGGCTCGCCGAGCTCATCAAAGGCTCGGCCCTCAGAAAATCTTCATATTGTAATATTATTTTTATGTCAAATATGTTATTTAAACATTTATATTAGTATATTATAATATGATAATTTTTTAGTATCTTTTGGGTTCGACGAGTTTCGAGCAGAGCAAATTTGTGCCAAGCTCAAGGCTCTGTTTGGCAAAACTAACTGAAAAGGTAGCTGAAAACTGAAAAGCTAACTGAAAACTGAAAAGGTGACTGATAAGGTAGCTGAAAATTAAGAACTGATAAGGTAGCTTATTATGTGAAAAGATGTTTGGCAAACTAACTGAAAAGGTAACTCATTTTGATGAAATGACGTAAAATAATATGATAATTATTTAATAATATGGATTTAAGGGGCAAAAAGGGAAAATCAAGTCAAATCAGGTACCTTAAATCTCAAATGCTACTCTAGGTAGCATTTCATTTCAGATAGCTTATTTGTTTAAATAAGCTATTTGCCAAACGCTTACAAAAAAATAAGATACCTGAAATTTTGATCAAATAAGCTACTTTGACCAAATCAGGTACCTGAAACGTCTTGCCAAACGGAGCCCAAGTCCACCCCACCCCGAGCTTAGATGAGCTCATTTACACTCGAAGCCTATTATATAAAATAGAAAATGATTAGTAAGAAATATATTAGGGAAAACAATTAACACAGAAATATAAGACAAAAAAAAAGGCACGCAAAATTCAGAGTAAAAAAAGAAAAAAAAAAATCAAACTGAACTCCGTTCTTCCGCATTAGGCGCGGATTCCCGCGGAAATAAGAAGTGTAGTACTTCGTGGAAAGGCGGTGAAAGTAGTGTAATAGTTTCCTTAATTCATCCAAACTTGAATTTGTTACCGTTAATTCTTCCCAAACCCTTACATAAACACACCCTTCCTCCTTCCCGCCTTTCCATTCTCTTACTTTCCATAACAATTTCTGCTAAACTCTTCATCATAATTCAATCTCCATCATAATTCAATCTCCCATCTTCTCTGTTTTATTACTCTTTCAATTCAATTCAATTCAATTTCCTCAGAAACCCTAATTTGCTTCTGTTTTTGATTTCCTTCTTTGAAGATAACAATGGTGGATGTGTTTAGTAATATTATAATTGAGGAGGATGATGACATAGAAAAGATGGAGTCTTTATGGTACAATCTTTCTACTTCTGTCTGTCTTAAAGTTTCTGCTGAGGAGGACAAGCTTTCTACTTCTGGATCAATGATCAACATCCCCATGTCCGAGAAGAAGCCCTTGCCGTTCAATCTCAATGCTAAACCTCGCTCTTGCAGAAGACCGCGCTCTACACCGATTGATGCTCACGCTTTATTCCCTTGTCTCTACAAGAAGCGCAAAATTGAGTCCCTAATCAATTCTGATGAAGATGGGTTGTCCCAGCAGGTTTCGAAAAAGAGGCGGCTTGTTGTTCGTTTCAAGATGCCACCTTCTAAACCCGAACCCCAACTACCGGCTGAGTACAAACAGAAGATATCAGAGTTGGGTGGGTCCGACATACAACTGGTGATTGAGAAGACACTCTTCGATGGTGATGTGAACACCAATAAATCCCGTCTGACGATGCCATACAGGCAGTGTGTGGTGAATATCAGCGACGTGGGTACGAGGATGGTGAAGGTGATACAACCTGCGAATAATCTAAGAGTGATAGAGATGAGGTTTCACAAGTGGGAAACAGTGTCTTCCTATGTCTTCAATGGTGCTTGGAACGATCTCGTCCAAGCTAATGGACTCAAGATAGGTGATGTGGTGCAGGTTTGGTCATTTAAACAAGGGGATCAATCCTCCTTTGCCTTGGTTAAACTGTCAAGTTAGACTCATTAATTAATTAATTAGGTTTAAGAAGTTGTAGATGGATACTACTGAATACTACTGATTAGGTCACATCTCCCTGCATATCTCAGGGAAGATGTTATTCTTTTATATATAGCATTGCATTGCATATACTTGTGTCTGTAGAGTTAACTCATTCATATGTAATTATGAAACTTGTCAACTTATTCTTTTATTCATTCAATTGTAAACATTGCATCATATTCCCTCGCTGATTATTAATTGTTACTCTTTATAAATTGATACTAATTGTTTCTGTACAATGTCTCTTTTCGCTCTTTTGATTCATGGTTCCTGAATTGGTATTCATTTGTTTCTATGGAATATCGTTTTTCGCTGCTTTTATTTATGTTTCCGACTTTTTTCAAGTGAATTAAAGCCTCTGCAAAACCAGTACTTGGTTGCAGTTTTTGACTGATGTAGTTGTTGAATACTTGAATTACGGAGTATAAAAATGTGAATTATAGCCTGAACCCTTATGTAGCATTTCTGCGCTTTGTGCTTCCCTGGATCTAATTTTCGAGCCTGGTAATAAGATAGCAATATACAAATGAAAAATAAACAGTCTATTTGATTATTAAAAGAGAATATGTTGCCTTGAAAACAAAACAATATGGAAATTTCATGATTTCATCTATTGCTGAGTATTTGCATCAGCAATGTTCAAAAAGCACATTCCTGTTATTATATTTAAAATGATTTCATCTACTGCTGTGTTTTAGAAACTGCAGATCTATCTACATTAACAGTTTAGCACACCCAGAACTTTTAAGGACTCGGTCAGACCGTTTTACAGATCACCAAACCTTCAGATCTATCTACATTACTGTTTAACTGAACTTAGGTAGCATTTCTTGATTCCAGTACTTTGTTGCCAGTTGCCCTATAAGATTGTCACATAACTTGATTACCTCAATTGTACTATAGTATTTTCAATCACACACTCGACTAAATCATACACGGAGTAGTTTGGAAGAAAGCATTCTGCACTGTACACAACTGTAACAAATTTGCAGATTCTTTAATTATTACTCAGTAAGACCATAATAGCTAGCTGTATACATGCCAGAACATGTTGAAACTGAAACAAAGCCATATGCTGCATCAGTGCGTTGAAGGTTAATGTTCAAGAACCTATGGTTCATCTCATGTTTCCTGCCAATTAATAAACCTGGCTTTGGTAGGACGTCGACCAACAGAGGCACCAAGACCTGATAAGAGATAAAGGGAACCCCAGTTAGTGAAGAAGGTCACATTAAAGTTATAGGCTTAGAGACAGATACTTGTTACCATTTCTAAGATAAAATATAAAGTAGCCTTTATATGAGAGGAATCAATCACCAAAACATGATCAATATAAAAAAAAAAAATTTACTTGCAGTACATGAGTATTTCTTACAATATTCGGCTCTCTATATAGTGTTCTACTGTGAGGTAGTATTAATTCACCAAGGGATGCACGATAAAAGGGAAAAAAAAGCAGTAAAATCTGATTATTACGTGATACAAGCCTCCTTGGATTAATTGAGTCTGGCTTGCCGGCATTCTCAGTTCTGGCCACCGAGGCTTCAGTTTGGACGTTGGTGGAGTGATTAAGAACTTCGTTCTGCTATTCACTCAGCAACATAGAGTGACTCATCAGCTGAGACCAACATACTAGTTTGGCCCATCTTTCGAATTCCTGCCCATTGGCGTGCAGGATGGGGGCAGATCTCCAGTCTTACTGAAAGTATTTAACTACACCAAGAACATCTGCAATAAATGACGAGCCAACCAATAGCAAGAGCTTGTCATAGTATTGGCTTCATCCTTCTCCGTCACTCAGCTCATGCCATCTCAATACTATTCACTGTCACAGGAGAGTTCACTGACCTTCTAGTTTTATCTTCCGGTAACACTGAATAATTTGATTGAGAATAACTAAGATTTATGATAAAATTTGCGAGTTCAAGAAGCAGGGAATCAAATAAAGATGAACCTGCGAAAAGGAATACAGTATATGATAAGATGTGTTTAACTTGCAGGTTAGCATTGAAATTTTGATGCAAAAATGAGATGATTAGACTAGAGAGGTATGAACAAGCTCAGTACAGAAACCTGCAAATCTTCTTCAAGACAAATCAATTCAATGGAAGAAACACGTACTATACGAATCGCAATATGTCATAGAGAATGCAGCTGGTGTCAACTGCAGGTAGTTCACACTTCACAGTAATGGCTCTTGAAACCCATATTTCTTGTTGTTTCATACCTTTCATTCTCCCACGATACAAAAAAAATCAAGTGAAGTGTTGTCTTTGTATGGCACTTGCATATTTATCAACTCGACGAAATCAATATATATATATATATATATATATATAAAAGAGAGTTTTTTCGAGCGATTCTAGAGCGTCCACATCATCAACAATCAATTAAGGAAAGTATCATAATTAATATTTTTGATGTAAAAAAATAGAGTGGAAGATATTTTAATTACCATAATATATATTTCCTAAATTATATTCAAGTGATATTTCCAATTTTTATATAAAAAACTTTTACATTTCATTTGGCAAAAACATGTCGGTAAAAAAATTATGCAAATAATATAATTAGTTTCGTGGTAAAAAAATGCTATCATTAGAGTATAGATTTCATATTATTTGCAAATATTAAAGATGATAAACTTCTTAGTATGTAACATTGTGTACTTTTTAGTTTGTTTTGTCCCACATTGGAAAATAAGGTAGGTGTGGTGAAAATACTACATATAAATAATAGAATTGTCCCACATCGAAAGATTAGTATAAGGTGGTGTGATCTTATGATTATAAATAAGAGGCATATTTGGACCTTATGTATCAACCAAAATTTTTTCGAGTCTCATAAATATTAGTATTTTAAAGAGCTCTTAAGATTTTCGCTATCATTATCTCTACGATATGATATATAAAGTAGAGTTTTCCGAGTTTATAAATATTATTTTAAAGAACTCTTAAAATTTTCTATCATTATCTCTACGGTATGATATAAAAAAAGTAAAGTGGAGATCGATGAGAACTACCCGGAAATCTACGATATGATATACGAAGTATAAAGTAAAGTTTCCCGAGTTTATAAATATTATTTTAAAGAACTCTTAAAATTTTCTATCATTATCTCTACGGTATGATATAAAAAAAGTAAAGTGGAGATCGATGAGAACTACCCGGAAAAAAGTTAAGAACATAAATAAGAGAAGAAAAAATCACTTAATGTTGGTGTTACATAGGCAACATGTAATGTACAACTAACACACATAAAGTTGTTTTCATTTCAAACAATAGCTAACTTACAAAGCACAATACAAAAGTAAAGGTTTACTAATGATAGTCTCCTAACACAGTATAAAACTAAAGATTTTACTAATAACGAGTCGCTATATGTACGATGTAGATATCCGATCCCTATCTAATGATCGAGACTAAGTGGTTTTACTTTCAAAGAAAAATATTATGTGTACAACAGTGGTAAAAAAAATTATGAAAAGAAAAATATAATTAGATTTGTGGTAAGAGATGTTATCATTAGAGTATAGATTTCATATAATTTTTGCATATAAAGATGGTGCATTTTAATAGTATGTTATATGTCCACATTGAAAAATAATATAGGTATGACAAATATACTATATATAAATAATAGAATTGTCCCACATCAGAAGATTTGAATAAGGTGCGTGATTCTATGATATAATATGAGACATCTTTTAAACCTAGGTATCAACCCAAAATCTTTTGAACTCTTAAGAGTTTAATCATTATATGAAATCAGTATATTTTCTACCTATAGATTTCATATAATTTACACATATTAAAAATTATGTACTTCGATAAATATACTACATTTAAATAATATAATTAGAATTGTGTTAAAAAATTAATATCATTAGAATATAGGTTCATATGATTTGCACATATTTTAATTATGATTAAAAAAATCAAAAACAAACGTATGAATATTAATAAATAGTATAATATTTGCTTATTATTAAAACGGTTGGGTGTCGAATTATGTTCAAAAAATATGGTGTACTTATAAATATGTTATTAGTCCCACATTAAAAAAATAATATAAGTGTAATAAATATATATTACGTATAAATAGTTGAATTGTCTCATATCAGAAAATTATCATAAGCGAGGTTGATCCCATTATTATAAATAGGATTTATCCTTGAGACTTAGCTATCACCCCAAATATTTTGAATCTCTCAAAGTATACTTATTATATAAGAGATTTTAAACATAATGTTGAATTAAATGTTAAACTTTTAAAATTGTAAAAAAAAATAAAGCTTTTGGATGGTTATTGTCAAGATCTTAGTTAACCTTTCAAATAGGGTTGGTTGCTAATTTTGGATGTTGAGACTAATTGATACTCCAGTAGTTCAGCTTGTCTCTTCATAAAGTTCAAAGTGCTGTTTCCGCAGTGACCCTGCACAAGTTAACATATTGCTGCAGCTTTGAGAAAGTATAATTAAAGGGCAGTGTACATTACAGCATTCGCCTGAGAATACCCAAATTCTCTGAGCGGAGTCATATGTGAATATTTCATGTCCGGAATAAAGTGGTTAATATTATAACGGAAATTTGTGTTTTGTTTTTTAGGTATTAAATGTTAGTTTATTAAATAATATAAGGATTTAGGAATTAGTCTATGAAGTATTAGTGTAATAGATAACGAAAAAAGGCGTCACAAGTTATAAAAGTAACGGTGTTATGAATCTTATGATGGAAGTTTGTCAAATGGTATTCTGGGAAAGAAAAAGGTGAACACAAGGATATCATATGTAGAAACTTAAATTTAGGGGCAACATGTGTCATCTATCAAAGTTCAAGGCTACCGTGAAAAATTTTCAATATTATAATGATACAGTTAATTAGATTTTCATTTAAAAGAGAGATATCCGTACCAATAAAACAATAAAGGGAGTATTATTTTTTAATTATTATTTTATTGACACGTTATCAAACTTAACGTCTTAACAACTTTTACATTAGGGGTACCATAGACAAAAAAATGGAACCTCAAGGGTACCATAAGCAGATGCTTAAAAGTAGGGATATTATGGAAAATCTGACAAAATTAAGGGGTTTCACGGGAAATTTCCGTATTTCAATTATGAAAAAAAAATAGAAAAAAAAAACAACGAACAAATATTAATGAGTAGCAATTGAAAAGGATGGTGTAATTCTTAGTATGTTATTAGATATAGTGAGTAGCAATTGTCCTTATACGGTATTCAGGATCTGGTTGGATGTCGAACTAAGTGCAAAAAAGATGATGTAATTCTTTAGTATGTTATTTGTCCCACATTGAAAAATAATACAGGTTTGATGAATATACTACATATAAATAGTAGAATTAAGTCATTAACCCACATCAGAAAAATAATCCATGTTTGGTAATATATTACGGAGTACTTATAAATAGTAGATTATCCCACATCGAAAGATTAGTGTAAGATGGGATGATTATATGATTATAAATAGGAGTTAATCCACGTATATATTAATGTATTTTTTTTAAAGAGATATCAGATATATATTAATAATATGTAAACAAATGATTAGACGAAAAATGTAAACATTAAACCCTTATAACGTTTTTTCATTATAAATAAGTTAATTACCCCGTTGCAACTAAAAAATTAATTATTATTATAGTATATAATATATATTTCCTATATACTATTGGTTGTTGGATTAAAAAATTAATAAAACTAAAAAATTATAGAGCGTCCACTTTTTGGAAATATTAAACTAAAAATAAAAAGAAGATCTTTTAATTATTATTATAGTATATACTCCCTCCCACTTATTATAAGTGTCCCATTGTTCATTTTCGTCTATTCACAAAAGTGTCTCATTGTCTATTTTTGGCAATATTTTATTCTTATTTTAATCACTTCAACCCCACAACAATACCTCACTTCACCCTATAACAATACTTATTTTAATCACTTCACTCACAATAATACCCCACACTACCTTCCCTCTCTCCAATTACCTCACCCCACTAACAATACTTTACATTATTTAACTCATTTCCTTAATTCCCGTGTCATTCCCACAACGGGACACTTATAATAAGTGGGAGGGAGTAGTATATATTTCCTATATTATATTCAAGAAATATTTCTAATTTTTACATAAAAACTTTTGCATTTCATTTGGCAAAAAAATATCGCTAAAAAAGTTATGAAAATAATACAATTAAGTTCGTGATAAAAAATGCTATCATTAGATTATAGATTTCATATAATTTGCACATATTAAAATTGTATAATTCATTGTATGTTATATGCCCCACATTGAAAAATAATATAGGTGTGATAAATATGCTACGTATAAATAATAGAATCGTACCACATCGAAAGATTAGAATTGTTTTTTTTTTTTAACAGTATCAAATGATTGAGACGGGGGACTATCAAAACATCAATTGATTTTTTTTTTAACAGTATCAAATGATTGAGACGGGGACTATCAAAACATAAATTGATTTTTTTTTAACATTATCAAATGATTGAGATGGGAGTATCAAAACAGCGAATGAGTTGAATGTTCGCCAAAAAATAATCCATAGCAATTAGAGGTGAGTCAATTTTTATAACCCGTGCAACGCACGGGAATGAAATCTAGTTTTTAATATGATTGTCATATTTTGTTTTATATAATTTTGAATTATGTAATTTTACTTAGTATGGCCTTAGTTTTTAATCGATATTGTCCGAAATGTATGGGAATATTGATTCGGTTGTAATTTATGTGATCTCGTATCACTTTAATTTCTGCTTTAGTTTTTCTTTTCTTTTATATTGTATAAAGTAGAAAATAATTGTAATTTATTATATCAAGATGCTTCAAGACGGTGACATTCCGAAAGGCGTTCCGACAAGACGGTGTTTTCTTGGGAGGCGTGCCAAATTTGAAGTACAAGGGACCAATGGAGTTGATTTCCGAATTTGTAATAGTTAATTAGATTTACTATTTTAGGAAGGTCATACTAGGATTTTTATCGTTTTTTATTTGCATTTTCTTTATATGTTTGCATGCATAGCCAAATCGCCATAACCTTGCATCCATGCATTTTATTTATCGAGTTTATTCGACCGTGTCAATTATAATTATCGAGTTCACCGCTTTAGTTCACTTAAAACGTGATGGATAATAAATTGACATGACCTCACGCTAAATAAATAGTTGAGAACTTGGCCGTACCAAATAGTAGAAACCATGAATCCCAATTTCATAAGGGAGTAAAGCCGGCTCACCGTAATACAAACCTTGTTACGTTGGGTAAGTGGGTAATAAGTGTTATTACATTCGAAATTTGGGTTGGACTCAACGGAAGAGTGTTGACCGTTGTTGCACGTGTTCCGGGCCAAAGATAATTATTAGAGTAATATTATCGACCGAGAGTTCTAGTGTAGAATCGATTAAAGAGTTAATCCACCAAATTATATTGATGAGGGATGATTCGGCTCACTGTACCCAAGTTAATATGAATTTGGATCTCGGAATCATTTATAAAAGTTGGGTTGAGGTCACTTTATAAATGTACTTGTATAAAATATTTACAAGTAGTTAAACGATGAATGTTAAATTTTCCATCTTTCCGTTGTCATTGTGTTCTATGTTTTACTCCAACCAATATACGATATCATTACGATTTTAGTTCAAATCTCCTTATACCATCGCTTCTAAAGACAAACTCGTTTTTTGCTTCTAACCCTCCTAACAACCATTGTTGGGATCTCTTGTGAAGAGCATTGATAGAAGTTATTCATAATCAAAAGGGTTTTTGGTTCTTGATTAACATATCTACTTACAATGAATGAAGTTTCATATACTTAATTGAGTTAAGTACTTTGAAATAATAAATCGTTTTGGTAATTGAATTTGTGAGAAATCGCAATTAACCAAAATATCGCTATCACCTCTATGAATAAATTGAAGAGTAGTCTTCATGAGTTCTTATTTTGTGTTTCTTTAGGTAAAGATTCATTAAAATGAGTGGGAGCATTCTCTTAAGTGTTAAGAATTAGACGAGGTTAACGAAGAAAATTGAATGGGATTGATACAAGACAAAGGTTTAGGTTAAGTTATTGTGAATAACAACGCTAAACCTAAGTAAAATATCAATCCCGGCCGATAGAGTTTCATTTCATAAGGTGTTCGACATTAAAAGGGAAACTACCCCTATTCATTAAAGTATAAGCAAATTAGTTGTGGGACATCTAATGTAACTTTCTTCTCTAAAATGTTTATTTGATTGACATTAATTTTGCTAGTATAACATCGTCAAATATTTGATACTGGTGGTGGTAGTCATCTTCGTATTCGATACTAAAGATGATAATAATATGACAACTAGCATTAAATAATGTCGAGAGATAAGAGTCATTGAGTGCTTAATCTAGTTTTGGGCTTAGAGTTGTACCTTAATTAGGATTATTAAGTACAAAACTCTAAGTAAGAATATATAACTTTTGTTAAGATACAAAAGAGATTTCACTTTTGTGACCAAATCGTTTTGGTTTATGGCTTGCTCATACAAGTCAAAAGTAACTATGTTCTAAACCAAACTAGAATAATGTATCATGAAGATGATGAAAGACTCAATTTGGTATCCCAGATTAAATCCTAATTCTGGAATGATAAACGCATTTAATCACAAGAGTTAGGGAGTACTCTTGGAACCATTAGATTGTTAATCTTATGGTGTGTGCGTATCTTGTATTCAAAGCAAGATGGTTCGTGCTCTTTTGTTGAAAAGATGGCCGAACATGTAAATCATTGATCCAGATAAAGTTTATCATTACTTCTTCTCTTTTACCAACGATTTAAGTTGAAACTAGAGTGTTCACTTAATAAGGGACAAGGAGAAATCTTTGAAGAAGTTCAAAGAGTTTCAAGTAAAGTGCTTAAACCTAAAGGATTATAAGATCGAGGCTCACGATTCGATCGTGATGGGAATATCTTAGTGGTGACTTAGATATACACCAAAGAAGGTGTGATATAGTATCACAAGTTTATCTCTCCTAGCACACATTATGGGATAAGATGTGGTTAGATGAAGAAATCAAACCCTATTTGATATGGTTTGAGTTTTAATCAAGTTACTTTGAGTTACTTGATTTTATTTTGGGGTTTTATCGTTTTTGTCTTTTAAATTCTTTTTCCACTAAACTAAAACGATTCATATAAGATATGAAATGGTAGGGTACCATGGTTGTAAGTTTCCGAAACAAACAAGTGCTCACATTTCTTGCACATAATCACGCG
>JAGPOY010003750.1:0-12743 GCA_018983105.1 Silene uniflora | reverse complement strand
GAAACAACACAGAGTTTACAAATATTGAATCCTGTTAATTTGGTTTTGGGATAAGCTAAGCTGGAATTATCGAGTCAGAATTGAGAACAAAACTACGAGAATTGGTGACATGGTAAAACCAATTTTGATTACCTTTCCGATTGGCGACATGGTAAGCGGAAGTAAGCTGGAATTATCGAGTCAGAATCCTATGTTAATATTCATGTATCTGTACGACTGCAGGTCTTACCAATCAAAGACAGAAAATATGAACGTGAAAATGAGCCATTGAGGCTGCACACTTACATACTGTAGAACACGTGAGGCCATCTGAAGCTCAGGTTCCCCTCCCCTAACATAGGACTGTCTCACTTGACAAACATACCAATCTCTCGTTTCCCATTGATGAGCTCTTTTTGAAAATGAGCTCATCAGTGTTTTTAACTCTAAAAACACTTTCAAAAGTTAGGTCAAACACACATTATACTATACCTAAAGAACCTACTCCCTCCGCACAAAAAAAATTTCTCATTTTTCTAGTATATGTGAAGAGTATTTTATTGAAATGGGAAGAACATAAATGTGTGGAGAGACTATAATAATTAGCTTCCATCAATCACCACATTGGACGATCTATTTTATAATATTTTATTGAAAAACTGTTTTAGACTTTTAGGGGACTTGCTCAATAAATCATTCTCATTCCTCTAAATTAAGGAGTAAATATCGACAATAAAAATGGGAAACGAGAGATTGGTAATATGTAGCACCAAATTCACTGTCAGCGATAGTTAATTAAGGTGAAAAAAAGCCTTCAAAATTTTGATTTTGCAGAATTTGAGAGCCCTTAATTATCTTCAAGGTTTTTTCCTTCTTTCCATTTTCTGGGTATTTTTTTTTTTTTTTCCATTTTCAGACTTTCATACAATCTGATTTTTTTTATTTTTTTTTCTGCAGATGTTTACAGCTCAATTTACTCAGAAATGTTGCCTTTCATGGCGGAGTTTGCAGTATTTCCAGGTATAATTTCTTCAGCTGCTCTTCCTGTAATGCGACATGTATGCATACAAAGGCCGTGTTTAATGTTATGTACCTCATTTAATGAGATACGAAAATTGCCCGTCTTAAGGGAGACTTACTCGTTTAATGTTACAGACCTCATTTAACGATAATAACAGTATAGCACATGTTAATGTACTTTAACATATGAAATGTTACAGGGTCCATTGATTTGCCATAGAATTAGGCATGCTTGTCGTATATCGGGGCCTATTCTGCCCACCTTTGTGAATATGGCCAGTGCAAGTGAAAGCGCAATGAGTCTTTGCAGCGGAGTAGCAACGCTGCAGGGTGTTATAAGGGGTTACCAAGTTGTGGTTGCTGCAACTCGAGATATGGGAATTGGGAAAGATGGCAAATTGCCATGGACTCTTCCTTCTGATCTGAGATACTTTAAGGAGGTAACGACAACTACATCCGTTCCTGGAATGAGGAATGCGGTGATCATGGGAAGGAGAACATGGGAAAGTATCCCTCTCAAGTATCGGCCTTTACCTGGTCGCTTGAATGTTGTACTGTCTCGCTCAGGAAAATTGGGATTAGCGGCATTGGAAGATTTAGTTATATGTACTGACTTGAATTCTGCGTTGAAGTTCTTGGCAGAACCTCCAGTTTCATTGTCCGTGGAGAAGGTGTTCATCATAGGAGGTGGACAAGTTCTTAAGTAAGTTGGAATAAGTTCTAGATACATTGGTTTTGATTCGAGTTATTGTTCTTTGGCTTTAAATGTGATGAAATGAAGCAAAGTCGTCTCACTAAATTGTTTGTGTTTCATTTCTCTGAAACAATGGTCAACCAATGCAAATCTCAGGCCAATTCCACTGTCAGTCTTTTGTAAATTGTCCCTCTCAGAAACCCACACCTTGCGATAGGCGAGTGTCTTTAAAGCACCGGGATAATGTTATTGTGTACTAGCTTTGATTTCTGAATTCTAATGATAGTTGAGTATTGGTTTCCATAGGATATGTTTGCAATTTTGCATTGGTCCAGTCATTTCGAGCCTGGGTATATTTCAAGAGTGTTACTCCGTATAATTACCCATTGGGGATAAAGTCGGTTCAGGGTCATCAAATTCGGGTTAGATCTGGTCAGTTCAGGTTTCGGTTTATTTTTGGGTTGGCCTATGTCTGAAAAGACAGGTTTGATAGTTGATTTACAGTGCCTTTGATAGTTCGAGTCTTTGAAACACTGGAATAACTTTGTTGTTTTACAGTGCCTTTGATAGTTGATTCAAGGTTTTTGAACTGGGATGGTGATGTTTGTTACAGGGAGACTCTGAACGCGCCTGGCTGTGAAGCCATACACTTGACTGATATCAAGACGAAGGTTGAATGCGACACTTTCATTCCACGAATTGATTTGCTGTCATTTGTTCCATTGCTTTCATCCAGGGAGATGGTGGAGAACAACATTCAATTTTCTTTCCTGACGTATGTCCGAATGAATAACTCTGCTGAAGAGTCGACCACCTCAGAAAATAGTTCCGGGTCCATTTGCAGCATAGAGACAGACAAAGCAAAGTCAAAAGCTATTAGGGAAATGCATGCTGAGTTTGATTATCTGAAACAAATTCAAGAAAGAATAACAGGTTCAGATACTTTTGACAGATAGATTTGATTACTGAAACTTTTTTTTTTTTTTTGTAGAAATGTAAATTACTGAAACTTCGAGGACCTGGTTCGCTTAAATTTTGCTCTGATGCATACTGTCTAGGCTTTTGAATATTCCTCGTGATTGATAGCTGAAACTTACTTTGAATATTTCTTTGGAAAACAATCCATATCTAAGCTTTTGATTGAGACAGATCTTTCTCTATGGACCATGGTACTAGTTGATAATGTTCTCGAGTCCACATGTTTATAGCCTGGAAATGGCTTCCTTCTAATGAACTCCGCTTGTTAGGCTAACGTAGGCAATAGCTTCATCGAAAGAAATGGTCCATTGACTTGAGGTTGTAGACCATCAGACCGAGGATGGAGCAAAAAACGCAACGATCAAACACCACAATATTGCTGAGATATTGTACGATCAAACGCCACTTATAAGAAGTAAACTTTTGCAGTAAGCACCGGAAATCAATACAACAGCTCCAATTCATGGGACGCCTGTTGGTAATTTTCATACTAGTGAAATCATGACATGTACACCGATAACCCCCAATTTACTGGCAGTACAACTTTAATTTACAAGGCCTTCTTGATTAAAAAAACAGACATAATGGCCAGTAGCATTCAGAAAAGTGTTGTAAGAAGATGAATTTTCAAACCTGGCAAGTCGGGTAGCGAGCGAGTTGAACCCACGACAATTAAGAATAAGCGTGTAACAAGAAATACCACTAAAACGTTTTAACACAATTTTTGGCAACAAAAGCACAACTATGTACACTCTTCAAACTGCTTTACAGAGAGGAAAATTCAAACTGTTGTGCCAAAACCAAGATGTAAGACATACGAGATAAATCACTTGGACTATAGTAGGCACGACGTAGATCTTACATACCCAGAAAAAAGAAATACTACCAGTCTAGCATATGCATATATACAAATTTGAGGTCAGTGAAACTACAAGTTCCTGAACTTTATATACAATGACCGGTAGGATTTGGTAATCTACTCTCCAGAACTGGCAATTATCATCTTCAACGGCAACATTTCATTTTTCACCAACACGACTTTCTTCTCTGTGACAAAAGAAAATAAAAATTTAGAATGTAAACCCAGGATTTAGCCAACTGATTTTGCCTATAAGGACTCGGTACTCACCCTGTACTTAGCTGCTTCTTGTGCATCAATGTATGCCAGCAAATCTTCCTGCCTTATCAAAGCTTCATGCAATGCCTGAACATCGAAAAAAAACAAATAAATTCAACATGAAACATACTATGCTTTAGCCAGTGTACAAACTCCATTGACAATAGAACTCTCTCATAATCTTTCAGAGACAAAATGACCAACATTTTCGGGCCATTTAATTTGAAGGCCATATTATATGGAGTGTCGGGCACAATTTTTTGTGTAATAGTATCATGTTTTTGACCTAAAATGAAGTGTTAAGGGTGCCTTGTCATCGCAGAAGGTCCGAGTGTCTGTCAAGTCACAGACAGTGAAGTGTCTAACTAATATTTTTCCAAACTATTTGTCAATAAACAATAGAATTCCTAACAGCTCACCGAGACATTGAAAGACATCTGGAAACAGCAAATAGAAATATAGAATTCTTATCTGATTCTTATGAAGAAGGGATGAAAAGAAATGACTACCTTTTTGGTCGAAATCAACTCTGCTTCTAATGCATCTACGCGATAAATCGCAACATCTAGTAGCTCCTCTTTTTCAGAAGGCATTTGAATAGATTTTGTTTGCAAATTGGTCACCTTCTCTTCAACTTCGTTAAGCCTTCTGAGTATGATTGAGAACAAATTTGCATCTGCGAGCTGCGGACATGCTGGAGATCTAAAATATTCTTCAAAATCTGGCCCAAGAATCGCGCCCAAAATGCTTTGAGGCAGATTTATAATGAATCTGGTAGTCCCTTTAGACGCTTTTACAGTTGCAGAACGAACAAGAACCAGCAACGCCATAAAGAACGTCACGACCACAGACAAAAACCTAAAATGCTGCCACTTTCGACAATCTTCACCAGGTTGTTGAATACACTTCTCTGCAGAAAGTCGCAGTACACAAATCAAAAATAATTAAATCATTATCAACACAAGACCCACTGTATATTACTTAAAAATTTATGTGCACAATTGAAACTATCTTAGAAAGCTCCGGATTACACGAGTTATGATGTGCATACTGCCAACAATTTTTACGATCATCAAACTGACTGGAAAGTAACCGTCAACTCCTTAATATTTAGCCACATGATCTACCACAAGATATGTAGCCGTGCAACAACCATATATTAACATTTTTTTAGGAACATGAGATTATTGAAGCACTGTTGCATAGTGTCTGACCTCACAGATGGGTCATAAGCACGAGGCGGAGACACACAGGGTTCGATTGAAACCCCATTGCTAAAGAAACATGTTATGTATTGATGAAAACTCATAACATCAGCCGAAAAGACTAGTTCACTGGCAGCAGTACATGTTGCAAGGTGAAGGATGTTTCAAGTTTGATGCCCGCGTATTACATTTACTCCGTATCATTTTATAGTGACAGGCTTCTTTAAGAGGTTACTCGGTATTCTTTTTACATGCCAGAATGAACTTTGCTAGATATTAGAGATTTAGTATAAAAATATATCAACTAGTATGATATTTTTAGTGTTCTCAGGGAAGATTGGGTCATTTTTTCATAACCATTAGTCGATTACTATTAGGTATAACCTGATAAGATCATGGTTTATCCTGAATTTTTTTAGTCAGAAGTGAAGATACTAACGACGACGACGACGGCCACAACAACAACAACATTGCCCCAGTGCCGCAAGGACTCCCACAAATTGAGAGGTTAGAACTGAGAAGAGGTCAGATGTACACAATCTTGCCCTTATCTTAGCAACACAAATAGGCTGAAAATTGCGTGAGAAGAACATCGAATGACAACTACTTCACAATAAAAAGAAGCACAGTCAGTTTAGTGAGTAATTTATTGACTTCATTAATCTAGAAAAAATACTTCAGAGGGCAGTTTTATGCTAGATAGTCGTGGTTCCTGTTCTATATGATCGACATGTAACTTAGTGGCTTACAATGCAGGCAAAGACGAAATCCACAATGAAAGTTTGATTTGAGCTTTGGCAATAGCAGACCACTATTGATAGACCAATTGCATAAATTAAATTGGCACAGGATCCATTTGTCACCATTCACCATCCTTACATAGTTTGATTTATCACATAATACCATAATGATGCAAAGTCTAAGACTATCAAATCTATCAAAAGTCTGGTACGCCTGTGGTTTTAGCATAAATAAGTTTGTTATACTAACCTCCTAATGAATTTGTTTGTGCCATAGACGCTACTCCGATACAAGCAGCATCCACAACTTTCACAACAACTGGCACTTTCTCATCACTATCACGCACACTACAGGTAGAACAAACATTTCCTGCAACCCTACCCTGCACCAAGACATTAAGAAAATGATTCTTCATTCGCTCATTTAACTATCTAAGTAGAAGTATTCAAAAAGTTTAACATGGCCTACACTACATATGCTGAGCAAAGGTATCATCAGAAAATTCAGGAGAAAACAAAGGTAAATAATCAAAAAGAAACTCAATGTGTTCTCTTTTCTACAAAGCTAAATCTAAGCCACGGATATTTTACATGGAGTACCATATACAATAATATCACTATCAAATTCAATCAGTAGTTACTCTTGAAACACTTACTTCTTCATTTACTGGCATCAATTGTAATTGCAAAGAACCATGTGCTTTCCAAGAAGAAAAATCTTCAACCTCAGATCCAGATTCTGCAGTGGACGTGTCATTATTTTTCGTCTGACATAGAAAACAGAGAAGCAATCAACAGAAGAACCTATGTGGAAACAAAACAGAACCAAGCCATAGTTTCAGTGCTTGATTAGAAGTTGTTCAAGGAATCAAGCATACCATGTTGTCACAAGCAATCAACCTTCCTTCACTATTTGAAATAGCCACCTCAGCTTCACCAGATTTAATCGTCTAGAAACAATAAGTTGAAACAGATAAGTCAGATTACTAGAGCAATATTTATCCGATTTAAACCATAAAACAAGTGTGCATCTGTGACAACCTTTAAAATATCAAAATCTTTCCAGGGCCCCTTATCGGAACTCAAACAACCTCCTTGGTCTGCACAATTGCATGTACCACCAAGGAATTCAGGCAACTGACTGCAAGCAACAGAAATTCAAAACATCAGAATGCTGGTAAAACCAATGAAATACAAATTTTAACTAAAGAGAAGTTGACCGCGTGAAAAATCAAGGAAAAGAGAAAGGAAAAACACAATGGATGAGTAACCAACTGACCAGTCTACTCTATTACATGTCTCATCCATTCCTTGCATTTGATTTTGTTTTCTTGAAGAGAATTTTGATCAAACGTTAACGAAATGGATGAGACGGAGAGTACGTTATAATAGTGTTGCATAGGTAAGCCAGGAAAAAAATAGTGAAGTACCTCTTATCAATAATCTCTAGCAATTTGCTTTGATACTTCTGCCCAAGAACCTGATAAGAAAAAAAATCATTCAAAGGGAGATCCACATCTACTCCACTCAGCTAGCAGAATCAGAACACTTGGAACATACATGGATTTTGGACGTTGTATGAGGATCAAGGAGGGTCTTGATTGTGTTCCAGATTAACTTAAAACCACTGCCAGCATTTATGATGTACATGCGGTGTAGCGTCTGTAAAATATTATCAGCAGGTAACACATGTAACCAAATATATAAAATACTAAATGTTGACATCCATTATATAGGGGCAGTTTTCGATTACACCCATACCTCCGGATAGTTGTCATTATCAATCTTCTGTATTTGCATTATGAGCTCACGAGCAGGTTTAGCTAGATTTTTGAAACCCTAAAAAACAATATAAGAATGAGAATATAGAAGTCTGTCCATGGTCCATATGTAGATCACATAAGGAAAGACAGCATACCACGCCTTGAACATCCAAAATAGACGTCGTTGAATTAATATGCCTTTTGGCAGCAATGGAGCAAGCAGGAAACTTTATTGCAAAGCACCTTTCAAAGTCCTGTGCATGGTACTTCAGGTATCGCTCCATAGTAGTTACTTGCAAAAGTTTATCAGTATCAACTTTTCCCAACTGATAAATATAGACAGGCCTCCCATCTTTGTCAACCCCGTGAAAACCTTGAGGACAAAACTTTAAGACTTCATTCAACTCATTATATTCAAAATCCTGATAAGAAGATAAATGCCCATTGTCAAAGCACAAAAGTAGACTGAACAACTAAATTGCCTTTGTCCATGCCACCAACAAGATTGACTCAACACTGACTAGGTAGGCCTATCAATCTAGACAATTACCTTCAGGAGAGTGTCAGCACCAAATTCTCTTCTCCATTGAAGCATATTAGCCCACATTTGTTTCGCTTTCTCCATGTCAAATTTCCTCGCCTTCAAAAACCTGCAAGGTTAAATGTTGAGACAAGTACATGGGATATATTTTTTTTCAATTGAAGGTGTGTTTGGAAACAAAAAGAGGAGGGAAGGAGAATGGAGTGGGGAAAGGAGCAGGTGAGTTTTCCCTCCAAATGCCTTCAAATCATTCCTATGTTGGAGGGATTTTGATTTGGCTTGGAATAGGGAAAATGGATCCCTATGTTCCCCTCCAACCCCATTTGCAAACTAAACAAGGTAATTTGTATACTTCCCTTTCCTCGCGCTCCCTTCCCTTCTCCTCTATTTCCCTTCAATTCCATCCAAACAAGTATTAAAGATTGGTTGTTGTTATAGGTATCAAAGATTTAGCTCCATGTCATATCAAAACAGAAACATTTTCCAACAATATTTCTTTTCACAGGTATCTTGTGTTCTCAATTTACAACGAGCTTAGTCAGATTGAATAGCACAAGTGAACTGTAGAACTGCCTACTGTATCACAGCTCTAGCCACAAGGCCTACAATCCCTTGATGTATTATTATATTAACTTCACACTTGAACTTCATATCCTAATGTACATGCTTACTGTCAATTCCATACACTAAACACGTAGCTGCTTTTTCAAGGGAGTTCCTAAGTAATGGTTTTTTGGAAAACCATGAGAAAATAGATGAGTATGTAAAATGGTACCAAATCCCGGCTTGAAAGTTGACCGCGGAGTTGGTTATTGACACCTTATTTTCGTCATTACGCCGTACATGCGCCTCATACAGCCTATACTGCGGTCGAGGTATTCAAACTTCTATAACTTGGTCGTGGTGTTGCGCACTAGATGTAATACCATGGTGTGTACACTTTCAACTTTCAAGTGTTCGACAAAGTTGAAAAAGTTGATGGTACCAGGTTCAGAGCCTTAAAAGTTGGAACCATACTGGTACAAATGTCAATCCCAAATCTTTCGGTGATTCCGCATATATACTTAGGGGGAATAATGCATAGATGCTATAGAGATCAAGCGCTACAGCTATGTATGAATCAAGTTACAAAATACAGTTTAAGTTTAGCTCTGAATTTATTCAACACAAGGGAATTAGGTGTCGTATAAGTGATCCCCGCTTGCAAGGTATGGCAGACACTTGATATATGCTGTACTTTCACCAATAAGAGTCGCTTATTATAAAAAAAAAAAAAGGAAAAGAAAAAAGAATCACACATATTCATGATTGCATGATAAACTGGTTGCAAACAGCATATGAAGTTCCCATATGTCGGTATCAAATTGAACTACTAGACAAAATTACCTCAGCAACATATAATAATCATCATGTCTTGCAGGTAGCAATTCATCCACAAGTAGTGCATGTCGAAATGCTTGTACTGCCTGCACTTCCTTATCATCTCGCACGTCCTTAATAGAGACACAAGCACCTTTGCCCTCACCTTTCCTCCTCCCTCTTCTTATGGTGAGTGAACGCCTAAGTTTACTCGAAGCATTAATGGCTTTCTTTTTTAGACCACTCCCACTCCCACTCCTCTTTTTCTCATCTTCGGATACTTCAACATCTGACTTCTGCTCAATTCTTTCAGCAAAACTTGCTGATCGTTCAAAGCCTGAAAGTAACAACATATCCATTCACTCAATTGGCTAACCAGACATCATTCGATTCAACATGTAAAATAAACTGACAGATTACAATGGAAAGTGGATCCACATTTTCCTTTATTTCTCAATAAAAACCATACGAGTACACACACGTAGATAGGCGAGATCATTGCAGTTTATTTAATGATATTGGAATATTTAACAAGCATTGCCCTCACGAGCAGTTTCTAACAAAAAAAAATCTAATAACTTGAGCTACCTCTATTAGTAGACTCCGAATACTTGTTTCTAGGGCATATTTTTCAACTTTTCTTTCTCTTCCTATTTGAAAAACAGGGAGTTAGTCTGTCCACTCAACTTGTTAGTGACCGCAATTCTACGGTATAGCCTATTTTTTTTTTTCACAGTCAAAAGATATCAACCGAAAAATTCATGATAATTCATGAAGAACCCAAATTAAAAAAAATAAAAATAAATCCTCTACTGTACAGGGAGTCCCACACGGCCACGCCTATGAGACAGACAGGCTAACCCTTTATAAATAAAATCGACTAAACACTCACCCTTCTTATTGTCTATGTCAAAGATGTCAAACAATTAACTGCACAATATGCAGCATTCTCTCAACTGTGATGCAAGCAGCACGAGCCTAGTTCAGAGAATTAG
The DNA here is from genome assembly GCA_018983105.1 of Silene uniflora. NCBI lineage: Eukaryota > Viridiplantae > Streptophyta > Magnoliopsida > Caryophyllales > Caryophyllaceae > Silene > Silene uniflora. The sequence goes on along the minus strand of JAGPOY010003750.1, from coordinate 2,352 downwards.
CTTTCCGCAACATGCTAATCTATATTGTTAAACAAAACTCTACCTTTCTACCACAAAGAGTGTTCTAACCCTATGCTCACTCCCCCAAAAGAGAAAATGATACACAAATGTAACCATATGCCTGCTTAGGGTAAGGTCTGTGTCACAGAGACGAGATAGTTATGTAAGAATACAGCCATACACCCGCCAAAGTTTCTTATATATGCACCTAAATGACAACCATCGACACACTTTTAACAAGTCAAACCGGTCGTCTTTAACCAAACATTACAAAACTAACAACTAAACCCTAGACCACTCGCAAAAGTTATTCAGATACTTGTGTAAAATCACCACTTAATTGATCAAAATACCGCGTAAAAGCAGATTTTTATAATTTTTTTCGCTATGATTTTGCTCTATATTTGTGTGAACGGTTTTATATAACACGTTTCTGTTATTTGCCCCCACGCCCTCCCTTCCTACTTGTAATTGAATTATTTAGTGTATTGAGCAAACACGACAAAACTCTCCCTCGTGAATTCTAACAAATTCCGCAGATTGAAGTTCTAAAAATCGGTCTCTCAATAAACAGAACCAGCCCATGGCCATGCTAGCCAAATCCCTAATCCAAGTCATCATATATTCAGCTTAAACTTCCTTAAAATACACTCAAAAATCGATTTCTTGAACACAAATTACTAAAGAAAGCAGGAAACTTTCAAACAAACACAAAAATACAAAATGTTTTAATATCCATATCCATAATAGAAACAATAACGACCACATATAATAATTCCATGATTCCAGTACAAAGTAACAATTCCATATATAACATCAATTAGTCTCTGCGTAAGGCGGTTTTACATTAATATCGTGTAAAACGGATCACCATATTGGTTTAACCTTAAAAACAAACCCTTAAAAAGCGGTTAAAAACCCGCCTTGAAAATGAAAACAAAAATCCATATTAAAAATGATAGAAAAACAGAAATTAATAAACTTACGAGGACGAAGAACGCGATCAAATGAACCAGACATAATTTGTTAGAAAATTTAAACTTGGAAATGTAACTCCAGCCTTCAATTCCAGCTTCAAAACAACATTTTCAACACTTCCATAATTTATACCTACCAAAATAAATTCAATTCAATCATAAATAAATAAATAAATAAATAAAAGTCGATAAGGGCACACGTTAGAAAAATCGATAATGAAATTAAAACCAAAAGAAACAAAATTACGTATAAGAGGTGAAATTACGAAAGAGTCCGCAATGTGGAAATGGAGGAGCGAGAAAGGTTGGATGAAGATGAATACGAAGAATGAAGAAATCCCCAAATCAATTTTTTTATTTTCTAATTTTGAATTAATTTGATATTTTTATTTTACGTGGAAAAGTATATTTTTTTTAATCAAGAATATATTCTATATTTAAATTTAATTTGAATTAATTTTGGTAGGAAAATAAATAAATACTGAGAAGGGTTTATGGTATTCATGTATGTATTGTGTGATCTAAAAATAGGAGGCTTATTCTTTGATGATGAGCTGCCACGCATTCATTTGTGGGTCCCTGACGTATCTATTTTGTTTACACGTTTCTTCTTCACTGGTTGATTACTTGATTGAATAAAAAAAATGAATATTCTAATAAAATATTGAAAAACTGAACAGAAGTCGTCACCGTTATAGTTCCCGCTCTTTCGGTATTGTTGAATTTTCATCCTTCAACTAACCCAATCCCTCCTACGCTATCCACCCGTCTAATACGCTCTCTCATTTTTACTTTTACACCATTATTCGTGATTTAGGATAGATTCGGTAAAACTGACCCGGTTTAAATAATTTGTTCGTAATAATCTAAGTTATATCTGATCTGGTAATTGAATTGAGAATCCGAAACTTAACGAGTACGTGGAATAGGCCCGATTTAATATGACTATGCTCGAATTTTTATGCACATTGATCATTATCCTAAATAAATTGATAGTTGTTGATCCCAAAATGACCTAACCTAAAATTGGTCAACCTGTTGGAAGTGTTGCAAACCCAAATTGATATGTGCCGCACCTTGCTCAGTTGACCTGTTTGTCAAGTCCAATTTAAAGTGGTTTTCATTTGGTACTAGTATTGATGGGGCATATTCTGCACCGGCTGACCGAGTCAACATCTTGACCAAAGTCAATGCTCACTGACCTCAAGTCACACAGCATTGGACTACTTGGATCTCGGCCTGGCAACCAGCCAGCCGAAAGGCTCTCTCGGCCTGACATCCAGCCAGCCGAGGGACGCAGACGGCCTCGGTGCTCACTGACCTCAAGTCACACAGCACTGAGATACTTGGGTCTCGGCCTGGCAACAAGCCAGCC
>JAGPOY010003749.1:0-12743 GCA_018983105.1 Silene uniflora | reverse complement strand
AAAGAGGAAAGATTGATAGTGACATGAAGCTCATACTCCAAGCCTTCTCCAGCTGCGGTCCCCAATGCTACTCGGTTTTGGCAGTAACTTTAACCCTTCATTTGGACCTCAAAAGGTTACAAGTTCCTACATAAAAACGTCTATAACTCATGGTAGAAGGACCCCAAGCTGTCAAAAGGCATCACTTGTTACGCATTTTGAGAGTTAGACCTTAATTCATAAGGCCTTGTAAAACCGGGTGAATTAGACATGGCTTGCTCGGCTTGAATTGTTTCAATTCGATCGAAGTGTAAACCTCTCGATCGAGATAATTGGGAGTCGATCGAATTCAGCAAGGTGCAATCGAGGAGAAGGTCCCTCGATCGAGAACAGGACCTCTCGATCGAGGACCTTAGGGGCTCAAAAACCTCTCGATCGAGACAAGTAACTCTCGATCGAGAGCAATGTCGCATCAGCAAGCGACATACAGTGACGGCATCGAATAGTCATGCAAAATAGGATTACAATTGTCTCAAAACGTAAATAAAAGTCTGAAATAAAATAAAACAAATGACGGGTTGCCTCCCGACAAGCGCTAGTTTCAGATAGGTCCCAGCTCGACCTTCTTTCGTCACCCTTCAGCAACAATTAAGGGAGAGAGGCTTCTGACTGAACGCAGTTATTTCAGCAATCATGAGCATCACCACCATCCTCCAAAGCACAGCAGCTGAAAGGCAGCGGCCTATCACAACATCCATCGCGGCTCTATCAGCCCTTTGTCGCGCTTTCTTCTTACGGGGGATGGAGTTTTTAAATCCTCCTCCTGGGTCTTCTAACCTGTCAAGACCTGTATAAGAAGAAACAAAGCGATGTTCCTCCAACTTGCTCCCGAGTAGGGGTGGAGGCGTTAAATCAAAAGCAGTATATGATTTAACGGAAGGCAGAAAATTAACCGTTTAAAAATCAACAAAAGGAATGATAGTACCTTCTATTGAACAGGAACGATATGTGTTCACCTTCTCATCGCTAGACGGGACAGAATCGGGTGATAAACCATCACTGTCCGCAGTCACTGTACTCGATCGAGCAATTTGGTCACTCGATCGAGGTCCTTTCTCGCCAGAATCACTCGATCGAACAACCAGTTCAATCGATCGAGTAACACCCGCACCAAATTCACTCGATCGAGTATTACCATCTACTCGATCGAGTAACTCCTCGTCAAAATCGGTCGATCGAGCACCATAAACCACTCGATCAACTGATTCCTCAGCTGTAATGTCCGATCGAATATATAGGCTTTCGCGATCGAACTGATCATATGACGCAACGTTGAAGACTTCCTCTAAATCTGAGTCGTACATATCATCGTCTGGCTCGACTGTTACTTGAGCCAATTGACGCACAATACTCTCAATGGAGGCATTTCTCGATCGTTCAACTTGTTGCGCTTGAAGAGCAAGGGTCACTACTAACTTCCTCAATTTAGCAATCTCTTCATAGTTGACAGCAAGGGGGGTGTGTTGTTGCGGCGGCGAAAAGGGATAAGAGGGCTCTTGGAAGCCTCGTTGATAGCACGGATGTGGCGTATAACCGCGATGTGGGAACGAATCATAGTGGCTTTGTTTATACTGTCGATAAGCATAAACTTGGCCAAGATCTTCAAAGCAACAAACTGCATCGTGTCCCACGACACCACATCTCTCACAAAATACCACCCGTTGCTCCGGTGAACGGAACATAGGTGGGTTCTCCCGAAGTATCGCCGATAAGACCTGTAAGACCTATCAAAACAACACTAGGCAAGGAGAAAATAACTGTCTCAGGGAATAAATTCCCTGAGACGGAAGGAAATAAACGAAAACGAAAAACAGATAGGGCAATTGCCTCCCTGGCAACGGCGCCAAAATTTGATGCGTGTCGATGCACACCAAAAATTAGACCTAAGTCTACTAGGTAGGTAGTCTGCGGAAGTAGGGTCGATCTCCACATGGAGGCAAGATATCTGTCTAAGGTTCGTCTATTCGGTCACAAAAACGGGGGTTGAATGATTGTTTACTAAACTACGAGAGAAGGGAAGAGAGAATAAGAGAGAAGCAAGGATAGAGAAATAGCTAGGACAGTCGGTTCACCATGATAAATTAGTCTAGCAATCTAGGTCTCAGGTCAAAGCAAATAGATCTTAGGGGTAATGAACGTCGCCTTTCGGTCCCTAGTTCGCCCTAAACCACAAATAGCTTAGCTTTCGCCCTCACTACCGTGCCCTAATGTTCGCTACGAGTCTCGCCCTTTCCAACCTTTCGGTCTAGGTTAAGGTTAATACAATTTCAGTCCTAACCGCGTCGACTCAATTAGGCTAAAACGATTATAAGCAGCAAAACATCATTGATCATATACGCAATGAACCTAATACAGCGATTACTATCCTAGCATAAACATGGGTCACCTAAGTCCTAGCAAGGCGGATTTAGCTACGCATAATTAAAGGGAGAGAAATAAGCATAAGGAAGAGAAGGGAAATAGAAAGAGATTAAGAACGAAAATTACCGATTAAAGGAAGGAAAGATTACAAGATTAGATCCGGAAAAATAGAATAAGCAGCGGAACTGGAGCTGCCTCCGTCCCGTCGATAATGCCCTAATTAGGGACTTAATCACCTTATTTATAGTAAAGCTAAAACATAATTTAACCTAATGTGTCACGGACCTAAGCCCACGACTGAAACTTACTCGATCGAGCATAAAATCTACTCGATCGATCATTATTATTCAACTAATCACTCGATCGAGGACAATACCCCTCGATCGAGGTAATCCTAATTCTACGCTTACTTGATCGAGTAAGATTCCTCTCGATCGAGTCCTTCAGCATCATTACTTCACTCGATCGAGCACAGGACAGCTCGATCGAGGTCTTCTTCCTCTTCCAGACCGCGTTGACTCCTATCTTGGCCTTTTGACTTGATTATGGGGCGATTTCACGCTTCCTAATGCTCGAGTGATCAGCTCCGACTCCTCCATCTCCTAAATGTGCATGCTTAGGACGGTTTTGGCTCGATTTCTGCTAGTTTACAGCTTGGACCTACAAAATAGCAATAGAAGTACAAAGTAGAATATTCGGGGCATAAAGCGACATAATATCACCTAAATGACATAGAAATGCGTGCTAAATTGGACCGTAAAGTCTATATTAAATGCACGCATCAAACTTCCCCAAAGCCACCTCCCGCGGAGGCATTCACCATCTCCTTAGTGCGTTGAAGTAGGGTGTGGAAAAAGGTTTGGGTTATGGACCATGCCGGAATACCATGGTGGGGGCACCGGGCTATCAAGTCTTGATACCGATCCCATGCCTCCCCCAAAGATTCACCGTCCTCTTGTTGAAATGTATGGATTTCGGTTCTTAGCATGGCCGTTTTGGAAGATGGGTAGTATTTGGCAAGGAAGGCCTTTGCAAGTTCATCCCATGAAGTAAAAGTACCCGGTGGATGAATGTTCAACCATCGGCCCGCCTTGTCTTTGAGTGAAAAGGGAAAGAGCATCATCCGAAGGGTGTCTTCGGGTACTCCATTTCTCTTTATCAAGGCTACCTTACTCTTGAATTTGCGAAGATGGGCATGAGCATCCTCATCAATATGCCCTCCAAATTGATCCCTCTCTACCATTCCAATTTGGTTGGGGTGTATCTCAAAATTATTTGGGGCAATAGTACAGAAATTGATTGGGTTGCAAGTGTCATTATGATTTGGCCGGTTGTGGTCTCTTAGAGCCGCCATTTGAGGTTGTAATGGAGTGTTGGAAGGGGTGTATTTGGTGGTGTATTTGTTGGACTTTCAAAATTGTAGAAAGGGTTTTTTAGTGGTGGTTCTATTATGTTGGTTGTTTGTTCTTGAGCAATGGTCTCAAGGTGCGTTGGAGTGGGTGTTGTTGCTTGGTTTGTGATTGTGGGTTGAGAGGTTTCACAGACTCTTTCCAAAGTCCTATGCCGTAAAGCCCTAAGGAGCCTTTCCGGGTCGGAATTATAGAACAAACCGTTGTCGTTACCTCTAGGCATACAACTCAACAAAACCTTTAGACTCCTAGTGCTTTTTGAGGCACTAGGGATTAGCGATAACAAGCACTCTACAAGAAACAAGCAACTACTCAAATTGAACTAAAAACAAGTAACAAGTAACCAAGACTAATCCTAAAACTCTTAACTACTAGATATAACCCAACGCCATCCCCGGCAACGGCGTCATTTGTTGAAGGGATTTTGTCGTCGTTTCCCCTATCAAAAATAACCTAAATGGTAGTATACTTAGGGTCGAATCCACTAGGATGGTGGGGTTGCTATCTAGTTTGTCTCGAATTGTAGTTTAGTCTAAACAATAGGATTGATTTGAACTAATGACTAAATATGAACTAGAGCGAAATAAGATGAAATGAAATGTAAACAATTGATTAAGACTAGGGTAGATGGGTTCTCTTTAGGTGAGGGGGACTCTAAATAGGGAGGAACACAAGCTATGGTGAATTGGTCGACTTTAAAAGGCGCTAATGTCTTAGACACCTAATTAATCACTAAGCTATCGCATTAGATCATAACAATTCATAATCACATAACAAAACATCCCCCTATCATTGTCAATCAAGAGGGGTGTTAATCAAATATCCCACCTTTCATCAAACACATGGAGAGCATGATTATGTAAGTCAACAAATATCCCACAACAAAACTAACTATCCCCTATTCTTCATCCACCCTCACCCAAGGTCACCCTAACCCTAGGAGAGACTACTCACACATAGCAATAAGATTCAAATAAGCAATTTTGATAAAGACAATTAAACTAATGGTAAACATGTTTGAGAATTGAAGTAATACTAAATAAACAAAGACAATATGTAAACAATTGAAAATTAAGTAAAAAGGAGAGAACTTTAATACCAACAATGATAAAAAATGAGTCTTGGATTAAAAATAGAAGAATAGTCTTCACCAATTCTTCAAATTACAACCCAAATATCAAATGTAAACAATTGATATTTCCCAAATTTCAAACTTAATTAAGCAAAGATTAGTGTATGATTAAGGAAAGATTAATACTTGATTAATAATAACTTGCATGAAAATAAATAAGTTCTTATAGGGTAATGTGCTAAATGAAACTAAGGAAGGGTATTTATAGAGTGTTACAAAATTAGGTTGAAAGAAGGGAGTAGGTGGATTCACGCGTGCAGGGGGTCCCAGCCGGTGGGCCGGCTGCCGGGTCACCACCGGCTGGGAAGTCTCTGATCCAATTCTATCCCATTCTGGGGTGAAGGTTCTGTAACAACCCGAGTTTCCGGGTTTACTCGACCTAGTACTCGGTCATGTGGACCGAGTAGAAACCCATTCGAGACCTAACATTTTACAGTCGGCCGAGTGAGTTATTGAGCGGACCGAGTACGTTCCACTCGGTCGAGTGGCAGTTTCACTCGACCGAGTGCCTTTCACTCGACCGAGTGACTGGTTCACTCGATCGAGTGACAGCTGTCCTCACCCGTGAAACCTTATTTCGGGATTTTTTCCCCTTATCCAAATGCAATCCACCATTTTCCACCTAACCTCTTATACCTCTAAACTCTTCCCCCTTCTCTCTAAGGCTCCTCTAATCATCCTCCACCATGGTTCAAGCTAGATTTGATGGAGAGGCATCCTCCCTAGTTCCGATCTACCCTTTGTAAGTAATATTCCACCTTCTCCTTACCTTAGTTCACCTTTATATTTTGGGGTTTTGTTGGTAATGGTGTAATTAGTAATTAGTGATGGTAATATGAGTAATTAAGGGTTTTAGTAAGGGTTTACCTTATTATGTAAGATGGGATGTATTGTGATAGGTTTTATGTGCATATGTTAGGATGAGACGATTTGTATGAGACGGAATCGGGTCATATGTGGATAGCTTGCAAAGATTGCGAAAAGGTAGGTTTCCTACTCGGTTTCAATATTTGGGTCATAGCATGTTTAGTAGTTAATTATGTAATTAGCCTCACATAATTAGATTAGTTGCATTATAACATGTTTAGTCACTAATTATGCCATTATGAGATGATTATAGTAATTATGATGCATTACAATCCATTGTTAGTCATTTTGTATATATTGAAGGGTTGATGACGGTAATATGGTTGTTGAGGAGACGGGGGATGATTGGGAGATCGTCTTCCGCTTAGGTCGCCTATTGGAGCTTCCCACTCCAAGAGGGATGTGCACATTAATGGCTTGAGTTTGGAGGGGCTCGTGTGGGTGAGACACGACATCCGTCAGGGGACCCGAGTCGCTCTTGGGCCCGGTACCACCGACGTGTTCGGAGTACCTTATGAGATTAGGCACGTCTGGGCGTGTCCCGGTGTCGGGTTACATGATGGAGATGAGGATCGTATTCATTGTCATCTTGTCACTTGCACTTTACATACTTCATATCTTTTATGTGTGTCCTTATCTTGAGACTGACGTTTGTTGTTGTGTGTCCGTCACCCGTCTCTCTTTGGGTGGCCTGCGTTGATCCATATGACGTTCTTAATCATATGGGAAGCAGATTGTATACAGGTTATATGGATAGCACGTGGGATGCGGGACGAGATGGAAGTTACGAGATGCATGTGGTAGTCTAGATCTTCTAGCTGCTTCTTTAACTCTTCCAGTTCTCTCGGTGCCATACGGTATGAAGCCTTATAAATTGGTCCGGTTCCCGGCTTCAGGTCGATACTAAAGTTGATATCTCTCTTCGGTGGTAACCCTGGTATTTCCTCAGGAAAGACATCCGCGAACTCTTCCACAACCGGTATTTTCGTTGCTATCGGTGTCTCCGATCGGTTATCCCAAATGTGGCAAAGGATCATTGGGCATCCCTTCCTTAAATAAGACTTCAGGGTCATTGCTGCAATCAACTTGAACTTGGGTTTGACCACAAACCCACGGTAAGACACACTCTTCTCTTTAGGACCTCTTAGTGTCACCTTCTTCTGATGACAATTTATTCTAGCTTTGTGTCTACCCATCCAATCCATCCCAACAATAACTTCGAATCCATCTAATGGAAACTCTAACAGGTCAACTGGAAAGTTCATCTCCCCGATATACATCGTCACATCTCTATACTTCTTATTACAAGATACTAACTCCCCCGAAGGTATAAAAAAATTATCAATTACTAGCTCATACTCTCCCAGTCCCATATTTTCGGCATGACTCTTAGATACAAAAGAATGGGTTGCCCCCGAATCGAACAAAACAAAAGACGGGGTGTTGTGAATAGAAAATGTACCAGTGACGACTTGCGCGTCGTCTTCAGCCGCCTGTTTCTCCATCATGAATAGTTTTCCACTACTCTTAGCTGGACCTCCTCCTTGCACTGTAGCTGCCGAATTAGTCGGCTTAGCTGTCGTCGTCTGATTCCCGGTGGTAGTCGGGCACTGATAGGATCCTCCACCATTGCTGTTCTGCCTGTTCTAGTTATACCAAGACCCAGCTGGCTTATTACTAGCCATGCTCTGTGTAGGTGGTTGCGTAAAGTGATCAGTGCTTAATTTACATACTTTAACCCTCTATGTTAGCTCTAGTTTGCATGTCATTTAGCACTTATCATAGTGTTTTTGAGTTAACATTTGTATTTCTAGCTGTGTTTGGTTAATCTAACTTGATTTCTAGGATTATAAGCTTTATGAGCTAAATACTACAACAATAAGCAACTAGGTGAACAAGGCTAAGTAAGAGCTCAACTTTGGACTAGCATGGAGCATTTTCATGGATTGCATGACTATTTGATGGACGAAATTACAACAAAATGCAAATGAGAAGTCAACTAAAAATCAAGCCCAAATCTTAAAGTCCAAATGAAGGGAAGATCATAAGATGCCAAAAGTGAGATAATGCTAGGTCAGTAGTGCATTTATCGGGTGATTAAAGGGGTCATTTAAGGCTAAACATTGGATACCTTTGCATTTAACCAATAAATTAAGGAAATTGACCAAGCAAGCTACGGTCCCGATCGGGTTCACCTTGTCCCGATCGGGACGGCCTACCCCTAGGTCATTTTTGACCAGATATGCTCATTTACGTTTCACCTCCTATTCTACTATAAATAGGAGGTGTTGTACGACCTTTTTCTTACCTTTTCTTATCCTTTTCCTTAGTTTAGTTTACACAAAATTCTCATATAATCTTGTAGTTTCATAATTTAGTTTAATCTTTCAATTGTTAACATTTCAATTCAAGTTATATTACAAGCTTTCTTTGATCATTTGTTCTTCATTTCAAGTCATATCTCTTCCATTTGGTATTGTATTTCTCTCTTATTTTATTATTGCATTTTCATTATGTCATTTACATTTCTCTTTTAGTTTTAATCTTAATATGAGTAGCTAATTCTCTAGCCTAGGGACTAGAGGAGACATGTAATAAAAAGTGTTTTGTCATATGATATAACTAGTAGATCAAATGTTGTTCATAATATTTTTATTACACGCTCGTTTTGGTTAATATTAATCGATGTTTAAAGCGCATAATGATTGGTTAAGTGGGTTATTACATCGTTCCAAAGTCGAGAGACACGGGACTCTTGTAGAACGCATGTGTCAAGTAGAGTGAACTAATCATATCGAGAGATCAATTAGAACATTCTATTTCTATGGTTGACGATGCTAATGTCGAGAGGCGGGTGTCTTAAACCTTAACATTAGAACGATATTATATAATCTCATGTTTATCATATGCATTCACAACTTTTACATGTTGAACCGAATTCCCTAGATGCTTTTTATTATTATTGTTTTCATCTTTTATACCAAACAACCAAACAAATCGTTAAATCGACTTAGATAGAAAGACTACCCATAGCATTATAATAGAACTAACTAGCTTCCTTGTGGATCTCGACCCCTATATACTACATTTATTTGTCGTACGCACTCTAGGGTATCTTTGAATAGGTGTGCGATAGCCTATCATAAAGCCTCTCTGATATGAACGTGGCTGATAAGCTCCTCCACCTGGACCTCGACACTCGAAACGTCAGTGCCCAATCTTGCCACGGTTATAGCAAGTCAAAGGAGATAACTCACTAGAAGTACGACCACCTCTACCTCCACCTCTGGATCCTCCTCCGTAGCCAGACTCTCCAGAATACCCTCGAGATTGGGTATAGCCACCCCTCTTGGAATTACCCTCTCACTCTCAGCCTTTCTTTTCTCAGCAGGACGCTCCCTAGCCTCTTTAGACATGTCAATGATTCACTCAACATGCCCAGCTCGCTCGTACACCTCGGTCAGATCTGATAGTGTTCCAGCCGGCAACTTCTCTAGGATTTTGAAGTGCAGCCCCTTCTCGAATTGGATGGCCAAGCTCAAATCACTCAACTCCGTATCTGCAGCGTAGCGGGACAAAGCATAGAACTTGTGATAGTAGTCAGCCACCGTCATCCCTTCCGTCATAACGAAGGAATCGAACTCAGCCCTCGGCTTGTTGCGAACATGCTCTGATATGAACCGTCTCCTCATCTCAGACTTGAAAGCTTTCCATGGAATGAACCCATTGCCCTTGTTCCGGTAGTACTCCCTAGCAGACTCCCTGACGTTTTTCCACCATACGCCAGCAACATCTCTCAAGTAGAACGCAGCTTGGTCTACTTGTAGCTCTTCCGTACATTGGACAACTTCCATCAAGTTCTCCATCTCATCAAACCAGTTATCGAGCAGTTTGGGCTCACCTGTACCCTCAAAGACTGTAGGGTGGAAGCGAGAGATCACAGTGCTCATCTTTGGTGCACTCATCTCCCCCGGTTCCTTACCTACCCGTTTGATGTTCTCATTGAGACTCTCATTTTGCTCAATTAACCTAGCTATCTCATCTAGCCTCATGTCAGCGGCTAACAGATTAGCATTCGATCTCTTTGGCGGCATTTTGAGCTGATAAGAATAAACAAGTAAACGTAAGCATCAGCCTACTACTCAAAATTAAACATGTCCGCCCAAAGAGTTACTCGGCCGAGTTGGAGAACAACTCGGTCGAGTACAGCCAACTCGGTCGAGTAAGGTTTTTACTCGGCCGAGTCACCTTACTCCAGTAGCTTTTCTGAATAACACACTAAGTCCTACTCGGTCGGGTCATAGCTCTACTCGACCGAGTCAGACTTACTCGGTCGAGTGGTGCTACTATTCGGCCGAGTACACACGTTACAGTAGCCTCCCAGAATAGCAATCTAAAACTTACTCGGTCGGACCTCAGTTCTACTCGGCCGAGTAGTTCCATTATTCGGCCGAGTATACGCACTATAGTGGCTACTGTTCCGTACTGTGTCTACCCTACTCGGTCGAGTACCAGAAAATTCGGCCGAGTCACCTCTACTCGGCCGAGTACTGCCTATACTCGATCGAGTCATGCTGTTTTGTACTACCCTTCCACACTTTTCATCCAACATGTGTATTCTTTGCATGTTTCTATGGTATAAAGGCCACAACGTAACACATAAATCATGCTCATAACGTAACATGTACTTTATGTTCAAGTCATACATACGACGGGATTCAAATCTTTTCTTAACATAACATGTTACATGCAATTCTTACAAAACGATAACATAATCTTTTCTAAACATATCATGCCAGCATTATCATACATATATCATCTTTATGCATTTCGCATACTGCCTTTCAAACTTTCGTATATCATGCATCTTTCATGTTCAGCCGTACAAAACGTAAACATCCATAGGACAACACATAAGACACTCCCCACGGTGAACGGTTCTAAGTTGTAAAGGCAAGGTGCGGCTTTAGGACGTCTCCCAAGCCCTTGCGGTAGCTCCAAACAACTTTTCCCCGGGTTCATTTTAATTAGACACCTTAAGTTCATTTTATTCATTGGTTAGGTTCCAAAATCGTTCGCTGTGATACCACTTTGTAACACCCCCGGCCCATATACCAAGGCCCCTTACCAGGGACTGCCCTAGCATATAAGGATGATACCATCTCAGTTGCCCGAGGTAGTGAACATCATAAACCAACAAAAGAGGACAATTTATTAAATGTAAAGGTACGTTAAAAGATACATCGTCAACTGTCTCAAAACCAAACTGAAAACAAAAGTACAACTGTCTGATAAACTAAAACTATAAACTAGGCGGAAGCTATAACTTCAAAACTAGACTCGGCTGTGTCCCCTTCATCTGACTCCATCAACATGACAACCTGTTAAAAGCTGCTCACCACCCCCGATGGATCACAACAGGTCAAAGACAACAACAAACGGGGTCAACAACCACAACCAGTCATAAATGTAGATGCAACGTAATATTAACAACGGCGGAAGTCAATCATTCATATATAATCCCTTCAGCCAGATACCCACCGCAACAGGTATCCATCAGCCAGTGACACAGCCTCGTCACCGTAGCCACTCATTGCAACAAGTGAAACCCTAGGTTCATTAATGTGCACATCCTCCTTGTGATGAGAGTCACAAGGAGCGATCAAAGGGCGTGGACCATCTCCCAAGTATGGACTCACTCAGCCGGAACCATCTTTCAGCCGTAACATTCATACAATACAATCAATACTAGTAATCTCATCATACTCATAACCATGTAATCAGCCTCAACGGTTAATTAATACAACATCGCCTCAAAATGTGAAATACTGAGTAGGGAAACCCTACCTGATAGCAATTCCGCACAATCAACAAGCAATCGGCTAAAAGGGCTCCTCTACGAAGTCACAACCTAATACATACAATCAATTAATCACACAATGCCCTAATCATGCTTTTATGTAAACTTATTGATTCAATCATCTATCTATACACTTATAAGAGGAACTTTTGAAGCGATTTCATTGGCTATTACTTTTGTTCAATAAATATATAATTTAGAGATATTAAGAGATACTTAAATAGAAAAATATTAAAGAAATGAATTAATGAAAAAAAAAAGATTAAAAAAAGCAAAAAGAGTGTTGTTCCGTCTATAATTTTGACAAGAAAGATAAAGGAAAAAAATTATCCAGAAAAATACATAGTCTTTCGCTTTGGCAGAGACACTAAAAGATAGAGATTCACTTCATGTATCATTAGTATACATCGTTATCTAAAGATTTCACAGCCAAAATTCTTATTATAAAAATTTCATGTATGGAAATCCTCCTTTCCCAACCTAAACGTCTCCCATTCCCATGTCATAGATTTTTGTAAACCAAATAGTTGTGTACTTCTATGCTATGGTATCAGACAAATTTAATGTTTTTATTTTATTATGAATGTTAACAATGTTTTTTTTTTTTTTTTGCAGTCAATGTCAGGGTATATTATAAGGGGAAAGATTGAGGACCATAACTGTTTTGGTGATTTTTAGTAAATTAGGTCAAAGAAGTCTTATGCGTTATTCGATGTGTGATTGTACGTGAATAGTAACGAAAATAGAAAATAACACAAGGCCTTTGGTGACGCGGAAAACCCAATATGGGAAACGACCGCGGGAAGGACGATACCCTCAAAGGATTGCACTAGCTTTCAACGAGGACGAGTACAATGAGCGAGATAACTAATAATGCTAGTACAATTGCTAGGGTTTCGCGTGTGTGTGTATGGCCTTCAATGAATTTCACGTTCTCTCCTCTTCTTCTTATATAGGGACTAAACCCTAGTAGGGTTTAGTTGTCTTTTCGTCCAAGTTATCTCGAGGTGCCTCCATGCGTGATACCGAGCCCTCGGTGGGCTTCCTACTGCTTGCTGGGCTTTAGGAGCGCTGA
>JAGPOY010003746.1:2429-15175 GCA_018983105.1 Silene uniflora | reverse complement strand
TAAAAAAGCATTGGGTTGCCGATGGGTTTATCGAATCAAGTATAAATCTGATGGCACTATTGAGAGGCTTAAGGCGCGCCTTGTTGTTTTTGGGAATCATCAAGTTGAAGGGATCGATTACGGAGAAACATTTGCTCCCGTAGTCAAAATGGCTACTATTCGGGTTTTTTTGGCTGTTGCTGCGGTCAACAATTGGGAATTACACCAAATGGACGTTCATAATGCGTTCTTACATGGTGACCTGGACGAGGAGGTTTACATGCGGCTTCCTCCGGGGTTCAGACGTGGTAACGAGGGCAAAGTTTGTCGTCTTAAAAAATCCTTATATGGTCTCCGACAGGCACCTAGGTGTTGGTTTGCTAAGCTTGCTACGGCTCTGCGAGATTATGGCTTTCGTCAGTCATATTCAGATTATTCTTTCTTCTCTTACTCCCAGACTGAGGTACGTTTATTTGTTCTCGTTTATGTCGACGATCTTGTCATTGCGGGCAATGACGCTGCTGCTATTGCTGCTTTCAAACAATATTTGGGCACGTGTTTTCATATGAAAGACTTGGGCCTTCTTAAGTATTTCCTTGGCCTTGAGGTTGCTCGTAGTAAAGAAGGTATTTATCTTAGTCAGCGGAAGTATGCCCTTGATATCCTCTCTGAGACGGGTTTACTCGGCTCTAAACCTGCTACTACGCCAATCGAGCAAAATCACTCACTCGGGTTGGCGGCTGGTCCGGTTTTGGCTGACGTAGAGTCTTATCGACGACTCGTTGGTCGTCTGGTTTATCTAGCTGTTACGCGTCCCGATTTGGCTTATGCGGTTCACATACTTTCTCGTTTTATGCACCAACCGCGTGAGGAACATATGGCCGCGGCATTACGCGTTGTGCGTTATCTTAAGGGTAGTCCTGGCCAAGGGATTTTATTGCGTTCTGACAGTGACCTTACTATCTCGGGCTGGTGTGACTCTGACTGGGGTCGCTGTCCTTCGACCCGCCGCTCCGTTACCGGTTGGATTGTATTTTTGGGGGGTTCTCCGCTTTCTTGGAAAACCAAGCAGCAGCACACCGTCTCGCTTTCTTCCACTGAGGCTGAGTATCGGTCTATGGCTGCCATTTTATGTGAGTTGAAGTGGCTCCAAGGCCTTTTGCTCAGTTTGGGCGTTTCCGTGCCTCTTCCTATGCGTCTTTTCTCTGACAGCCAGTCGGCATTGCAGCTTGCTCAAAACCCGGTTTATCATGAACGTACAAAACACATTGAAATTGATTGCCATTTTGTACGTGACGCCATTGTTGACGGTTTGATCCGACCAGCTCATGTTCCTACTAATGAGCAGCTTGCCGATATATTTACCAAAGCATTAGGTGCCACTCAGTTTCATTATATTCTCCGCAAGCTGGGCACTCTTGACCTTCATGCTCCAGCTTGAGGGGGGGTATTAGGCCTTATCTTAGGCCTTATCTTATTGTATTCATATTGTTCTTATTAGGCCCATATTGTGGCAACCCGACTATGTAACTATATAAGCCGATTTATGGCTCAATAATAATCAACACAATTACCTTTCCTAACAATGGAGCCTAATAGTTAAAATTTTAGTGAAATTTCCAAGAGCTCCAGATTCAAGTCTCATTAAGAGCAGTTTATAGACCTAAAAAGTTTGGAGCTATGTCCTCCACTTCAAGCTTGTCACCCCCTTGACGGGGTGGTTAACCTAGTATACATTTGCAGGTTACAACGCATACTCGGGAATTACCCAGTATACACCAAAAATAACGGCTACGAATTCCCTCATCATAAAAAAAACATTGAAATGGAACTCATGGAAGTCATTAGAATTAAAAGGTTAGAAATTATAGTGAATCTAAACAAATGGGAAATGGAGTGTCAAACTTCACACTATAAGAGCCACAAGCCCACAACTACCACAAATTCTCATTTGTGATGGACATATCCGTCGTAAGTTTGCAACGGGTCAAGTATTATCGATGTGGGATAGATAAGACAAAATCAGAGTGCCTAGACTCTAGTGAATAGCAGTTTGTTTTGTCTTATCTACCCACATACATAATATTTAACTCGTCGCAAGCTTCTGATCGATGGATATGTCGACCACAAGGAGACTTGCTCCACAACTACAAGTGACAAGTCCACAAAGTAGTGTGCGTGACTCGTCAACTCTCCCACCAACTCTTCTACCAACCTTTGTTGAAATCATATGCTTCTTGTACACACTATATATATTCTATGCGTAATTCTATCGTCCTCCGGAAGAACGGTAGAATTTTTGATATTCTATCTACAATTTTTCACCTTTGGTCATTCTAAAATTTTTGTCCACGTCTCACGTAATAATACTTTTGTCAACGATTAAGACACTAAGGAACATCGACTATTAGGAATAGTAAGAAACTAAGTACGTGTTTGTATGTTAGGGGGATCAAACTCTAAAATCTAACATCGACCTTGTTCATATTGCAACACCCGATTGTGATACATGTGATGTCGATAATATCATAATAAAGATCAATCAGCGGCCTATTGAACTTTTATGTAGTAACATGCTCCGTATTCTATTCTATTTGTTTTAATCGTCGATGTAAAATGAAGCCCCAATACATATTCCTTGAACCATCTTCTCTAATTATAAAAACATAGGGACTTAGATCAGCCTCAATCACCTATTTGTGTTATTCATGATATCACATAATAATGCGTACGTATGTGCATAGAAGTCCACTTTGTGAGATATTATAAAGGCTGTTAAGATTTGAACTCATGACCTTGACTGTGATATCATAATAAATGAACCATCTCAACGAAAATCTAAGTTGATGGTTAGAGTCCCAATATCATTTTTATACTCTAACACACTCCCTCAAGCGAATGTTGTTTGGGTTTGAAGTGTGGATCAACGACAAACCTCTCCATAGATGTTAATATTCCACTATAGAATTTTATGGAATGGTACATGTCGAGAAACGGGGAAGTGGCAAATCACCCCCATAAGTTTGCTCATATGTGCAATTAAGCCCCTTAAGTTTTAATTGTTGCAAATTAGCCCCATAACTTTCCTTTTAGGTGCAATCAACTTCTATCCATAATTTATTTGATAAAATATGTCTTATAAATTTAGAAGAAAATATAATTGTCAATTTTATTTACAAAATGTCTTAATTACCCTTACATTTAGTGCCCTAACTACTCACCCTCACCAAATTACCAGTCACCATAGCCAATGGTTTCATATGGCCGTACTGCCTCTTCAAACACAAATGGTGCATTTCGAGAAAGAAGAATTCGATTTCGGGCTTAAACAATACTGTTACAATCCATCCTAATATTATAATTAAAGCCTTCATCGAAACAAAAAAAATAACCTTTATTTGATCTCATCAAGAGTTAATACAAATTCTAAAGTGACTAAAGATAATTTTATGCTACTTTGGGTTAATTGACAAATCATGTATATATGGTGGAATAATTTTATACATGTCAATTTAAGAGGTTACAATTTTAACGAACACCCAGCAAAATAGAAATAAAATGTGAGGATGAATGTTGAAGAAGAGGGTAAAAATGACTTTTCCAAATTTTAAAATTGCCAATAATAATGTTATTATATTTTTTTGAGAAATATTGTCATTGAAAATAAGGCTAGGAGTTAATTGCACCGAAATGCAAACTAATGGGGCTAATTTACTACAGTTAAAACATAAGGGGGTTAATTGCACATATGGACAAACTTATGGGGGTGATTTGCCACTTTCCCGTGTCACGAAAACCATATCAAACAAAATCTTAAGGGCGCGTTTGGTTGGATAACAAAATCCCCTACTCCCCCTCCTTTTCTTTTCTCTCCAAATCCCTCAATCCAAACACACCCTAAGTGATTGTTGAGACATAGTCAATATTTTAATATTCTAATATGTTAGAGTATAAAACTGATCTTTGACCCCAACCATTAACTTAAGCTTTTAGTCGGAGTCCTAAAATCAGTTTTACTAACAACACCAAGTAATAACAACTATTTTATAAAATCATTTTATAGTAGGACATATATATCGAACATCGTTTTATGATAGACATTCCTAATCGGAGGATAGCCAAACATAATGATCTAAGAGTAAGAGTTTGCTTGGAATGTGAGTAATAATTAAGGAAGTAATAAAGCTAAAATGAACTAAAAAAAATGGAAAGGATGGATGGGAGTTAGCGGTAGAAATTGATTGAAGTGAGGGAATATATTGTAATAGTCCTTCAATTAAGGGAGTAGTTGTTTCCCACCTCCCCCGTCAAGTAATTATCACCTCCTCTTTTCACCCTCCACAAGACCATAACCACCACTAATCACCAATCTCCTCCTAATTCTTTTATTTTAATTTCCATTTACTCACTTAATAATCACTCCCGTTTCTAAAAGATAAAGTTCAATTAGGACCAGCTAGAGCCATGATGACTCCATGAGTACAATAAAAGAGTCGATAGTGGGCTTAAAGCTTTTTATACTTGTATAGTCTGGGGTGGAGTGAGTTCTACTCCGTATATTTCTATTGGGCTTTTGTTTGGTTTGGGCCTAGTAATCTGGTCTTCGACTCGATCGTTGACTGCATCTTTGCTCATATTTTCCGGTTCTCTTTTCTTGTCAACCTTCTGGTCTTCTAGTAATTCTACTAGATCATGTTCTTTTCAATTGTAAGGAGTTGAACTTAACTGAATTGAATTGAATAGAAATGAGCTAAGCTGAACTAAACTGAATGTAGCTGAGTTGAGTTGAATTTAACTAAATAGATCTAAGCTAAACTAAATGGAGCGGCGTTGATAACCTTGACTCCATCCCCAATAAACATGCCTTGCCTATCACCTCAACCACTTACATGTATAGGATAAACATTTTAATAATGCCTAGTAGGAGTGGTCAAACATTATTGTCGAGGCGAGGCAGGATTTATTGGCTAACGGATCTGAAATCGGCCTAGGGTAGGGGCGGGTCAAGGCGGTTTGGAGTGATGGAGGTGAACCAGGAATCGGCCCGAGGTAGGGTCAAGGGGCGAGTGTAGGGCAGGTTTGGGGTGTGGGGAAGGGGGGCGAGTTGGATTTGCTCAACCCGAATCTGGAGCTAAATTTTAACGAGTCGAGCATGGTGACGCGGGCCAGGTAAACAATGACCCAGTGGCCGCCCAGGTCGGCCGAGATGTTTGATCAACACTAGTGCTTAGAGACGTCCTTCTTTTGTCTTATTTACAATACTTATTAATTCACTTTAAACTTAAAACAGATACTACTATCTTAAACATTTTAGAAATGCCTAGCTAGTACTCTAGTAGGGGTGGTCAAACATTATAGTTGGGGCTTGGCTAAGCGGACCCGAAACCAGTCAAGGTGGTTCGACGTGGTGGAAGTGAACCCAATCGGCCCGAGGTGTGGGTCAAAAGGCAGGTCTAGGACTAGGTCTAGGTTGAGGGAGGGCCGAGTTAGATTTGCTCGGCCCGGATCTGGCCCTAGTTTTTGATGGGTTCAGCATGGTGACGCGGGCCAAGTAAACAATGACCACCATGACCCGGTGGTCGGCCCAGATGTTTGATCAGCCCTAGTGCCTAGACCTTCTTCTTTTGTCTTATATTTACTATTCATGTATACTACTTGATTCCTTTAAACTTAAGACAAATACTATCGTTTTAAACATATTCTCGTTTACGAGACCATTTTTAATCAGTTTTTGACTGTTTTGTTTTAGAAGATGCTACGGTTACACTTGGTGTATAGAATCTTTTATACACCACCAATTAAAATTTGACATGTGGAAGAATCTATTTGTATTTATGGAAGGAATTATAAACAGGCTTGGAGGAATAAAAAATATCATTATCATCAATATATATATATATATATATATAAGAGAGTTTTTTCAGGCATTCCTATTGGCTGGTTGATTAAAAAATTAATAAAGCTAAAAAGCAATAAGATGAATTTAAAATTGATTATTCCTAAATTACATATTTACACAGTTGAAATAAAACTAAAAAAATAAATTATTCCTAAATTACACGGCTGAAATAAAATCAAAATTAATCAGATGTTTCCTAAAACAAATTCTTCCTAAATTACACGGTTTCCTAATTCACGTCTAACACTTTGTCCTAAATAACATTGTTTCTTTTATCCTAAATAACATTGTTTCCTAATCTTACCCGATTACCATAACTATGCTTTCCTGGTGATAAATAATTACTAATTCCTAATTTTACCACAAGAGCAATACACGTTTTTACACACTATATAAACTGTTGATTGTCGATTACAAATTTCCACAAATCTTCTTGCAAATCTGCCTTCGTCTCTTAGAACGTCCCTTCTCTCGTGTTTTTTGCAGCGTGCTACCATGGCCCCCAAGGTTTGTTCTCCATAACCTGCATCAAATAAATTTTAGATATTTATATTGATTCTTATTTACATTCATTCACTTAACTAGAGTTCTCTATTAATCAATAAAATATACTTAACTGACAATTTTCAATTTCTTTTACAGGCAGGCGACGTGCATGCAACCATCCCCGGCTACATCTGGAAACGGGTTTCAACCTAAAATTTGTCTTTTATTTTTAGTTTTTATGTAGCAGGTTATTAATTTTTTATGGTATTAGCTTTTTAGTATAATCGGACTTTTTTACTTTCGGTGTAATTCTACCTACTTTTTGTTTTCCAGGGTTTGACGTTTCAATTTATCATTATTATGGATTTATGGCACAATCATTCATGATCCATCGTATGAAATCGCCCTTCATATCACAAACAATAGCTTATTTTTGTATGTTGTATTGTTGTGTATGGGACGAATGCTTATCAATAAACCATGTAGGTATAATAGTATGATTCTTACGTTAATGTGTCACCTACGTTTGAGGAGATCTTAACATTAATTATTTTATTTGTAGAAGCAGGGAATCACAACTTTTTAATGCAGCAAACTATTTTTTTTATGTGTATCCTACTATACTATTCATTTTTATTACCCGAAGCGAATTATAAACGCAAAGCACCTATTTTTTATTTTTATGTATTTTTTCCATATTTGTTAGGCCAGAATACGAGTGTGATTGAAAAATGGGTCAAGTCGAGGACAAAATACGGGTCAAAAATAGTTTGACACCTATTCATAGATTTGACACATCCCTTTTGGAAGTCTTGATCATCGACGAGATAATCATTATATTGGTAATTTAAAAAATCCTAAATAACAGTCCAAACGTATTATCTACTTTTCTAATTTTATATTTTAAACTACAGATCTAATTTTATATTGTTATGTACAGATCTATACGGAGTGGTTGTGGAAAAAAAATCGGAATTACTTTTCAATTGTTGTTGAAAACGAGCTGTAAGTTCTTTACTCACTCTATAACATATCCTATACGCTTTACTTTCTTACTTTTTATTAACACTTTTTAAAATCTATTTATCGTTTGACAGGGATACTCAAATAAGAATCCCGACACAACAAACTTCTTGATCACGTAATAACGTTCTACTAACAGCATATCAACAACAACAAAGCATGCAGACGATAGCCAAGGATATTGCTTTGTACAAGTATCGGAAGGTTACCTGCTCATTGAAAACAGGCAATGATGTCCCACCGCTCTCAAGATACATAACCTGCAGACAGGAACATATAGCACCGAATATGTAGTATTAAGACTCAAGAACCATTATTAAAAAACGAATGGCATAGAGATCAGAATTTTATAACAGTAATTAGTTCACCTCCAAGGGTAAATTAAAACTATTACACGAGTATATTACACGGGTCAAAAGTTTAAGACGGAAAAGAAACTTATGGAAATAAGTCTTCTAAATTCAGGAATGTATTTCTCTGAAATACAAATCAGACAAACGAAGGCAGGACTTTTACTATCTACTTCAGAGACTCACTACAAGATTTCGATATCATGACAGACAGGGCTTCCTGGAGTCCCCATGTGTCAACAAGTTTGTAGGACCTCAACTCAGAGACCGTTATCGAACAACAGATGGAGTTAAAATCAAAAATTTGTAAAAATTAATTAGATCTCCTCCTAAATAAAGTTTACTACACAAATGGAGAACATATTACAAGGATTAAAGCTTCTAAAACAGGTAACAACTTAAACAGCACGCAATAAGTTTATAATCGTAAAAGTAATTACCTTAGCCAGATCAGCAACCGCCATCTGAGCCTTCTACCTCCATCTGAGTCTTCTGGCTCGAATATGGAAGGCGTTCATCTCCCGCAACATCAAGAATAAACGAATCAGACCCCGACCATGAGGAAAATATGGATCGCAAAAACAGCAAAAATTAAAAAGACCACTTGCAATTAGTAAAGGCTACGAGCTCCTCTAATTTCACGACTTATTAGACATATAGAGCCTCTATGGTTCCACAGTCGATCACATATCTGTATATTCTGCAATGAACAGCCCCCCGTGAAAGTTTCTACGCAAACAGAAGGAAACTCATCATCAAAAGCAGATAGAAAGCTTCAAAAGTACTCTATTTCTCAACAGAGCAAATAATGGCCACCAAATCCATATACGATACTTCTCCATACCATCTATATTGTCTCATTTGGGTTTTGACTTCCAACAATGACGACTTTTACCACTCCTTAGCGCAGAAACTTAGGAATTAATAAATATTGAAAGTAAGCACACTATAGGAAAGGTTATGCTATATGGGCAGCCAATTCTAGGTAAGATATAAACCTAATTGGAAAAATAAACACCTTATATTTCTATTTAACCACATATACAAGATGCCATTCGTCCAAATAGGCACGTCACAGCACGAAAATAAGACGAAATACTTACAAACAACAAACTATAAATAAATTCACCTTTCCATGGTGATGATTGACTGCGGCGATACTACAAACATGACCTGGGACACCCTCTTAGCTAGCAAAACGAGAGAAATTAAAACCATTGATCAATTACCGCTATACAGATAAAGGTACAAACTTTACGAATGCAATTATAATAACAAATCTGAACAAGGAAAAATAATGCAATTTTTAAAGAAAGGAGAGAAAAAGATAGAAATCTTACAGCTAGCTCTTCAAGAGAGAACCCTCTTCCAACCCTGAGTTTCGTGTTGTACTTTAATGTTTGACCATGACCAACAGGACGGAGAGGTCCTGCAGTAGGCCTGGGGGAAATATTGCCAGCCTTATTTTACCTAGATGAAATTGCATATAGCATTTAGATGATAAACAACACAAGGACCCAACAACAACAACAACAATATATCAGCAGTGATCGGAAACAAGTCGCATACCAAGACGTCTCCTTGTCTTGCGAGCAGGCTGGTTGAACCATGTCCTCACATAGTTTTGCCAGTGCTTCTTGAAGTGAGCATTTGGAATAACATTGTTATGCCTCACCATTATGCTTACCTACCTGTAAAAACTACACACATTACATTCCATGTCCTGCACAACGTATCTCAATCATTTGTTCACATTCTATTACAAAAAAGTTTATAATTCTGTAAACTAATCAACGTCGAGGCATAGGTATCACCAACTCATAATGCAATTATATTAGAACAAGATAAAAGGATTCAAGTAGTATCTATCAATCAAGCAGCCATTATCATCCTTACAAGATAATACAGATTTTCAGGCTGGTCTGAACAATGACGAACCAATCTCATCTCATGCTTTTGATAAGTTTTCAAAGTTAGCGGAAACCCTAAAATTTGGGAATCTGACTGAACAACGACAAAGTAATAGATTAGAACACCAATTAAACTAAGAAAAGTAGAACAACAAGAATTTCATATAACCAGAAATAATAGTTTAGAACACAAAGCAATTTTTAGTTGAACAAAAGAGGCAATTCACAAATCAAAAAGACGGAATCTTGATATTATATAAGTCATGCATGTTACCTCTTGAGAAGGTTGCTGGACCATAAACCCGATTTTTTGCGACAACTGACGAACAAAGATGGTAGAGATCAAAACTTTAATCACAACAATAATCTATACTCTGATGCTGTAGATGATAAACCCATATTCATCCGCTTCATTAATTATCAAAAAATACTCCCTAATTAGAGATCAAAGCTTTACACTCAAATCAAAACTCTCTTATAAACTGAATCAGACCAGTCAAACAACAATAAAACCCCAGCACCATCAACTAATCGCTATATCAAACGATTCAAATTGTTTTAAAATGTAGTTTACAGTTAGAAATTACGAAAATCAGAGGAAAAAAAACCCCTGAAAAATAGAGTGATGATGATTTGGAGATGATTTGGGGATGATTTAAATTATAGAAGGGTAAAAATATGAATGAAGATGGGAGAAATTGGGGAGATCGGAAATTGATGGGGGTAGATAGGTAAGGACAACTGGACAACACAATGTTGCTTTCTTTAGTTAGGTAGGATAGTGTGGGATGGCATTTTTTTTTTAGACAATTCTAATTAATTAAACATTTAAAATTTGTTTACTAACTTGTGAGCCTTTTGACATAATAATCATAAATTGCCTTTAAGTTTAGTTAAAGTTTGGAATAAAACCAAATTACTACTCAAAATAGAGTATTTTTGACAAAGCGGTTGTAACACCACAAATTACGAAACATCTTTTACGGGACATTTGTCATTTAATGAAATTGTGACCATATCATTTGAGTAATTGAAGTACAACTTTTATAAAACTATCGTCATTTAAATAAATTGTGACCGTGGGTTTTGTTTAAGTTGATATTAAAAAACCCATACAAATTGAGGAAGGACAAAATTGAACCCCATGCAACGCACGTGCAAAAAATCTAGTTATCATTAAAAGAAAGATGGGTGGGAAAATTTTATGATCTTTATTAATTATGATAACAATTATATTTACTATAATAAAATATTTACCACATCTCTTAAAATTTCCACCTAACAATTATACCATTTGCTTTTGTAAAAAAAAAAAATTGAAAAAAATTAATTCCTACGTTGACTTACATTAAAAAAAAAAGTCAATTTTTTCTTCTAAGTGCGTTTGTTTTGTGCTTGGACTTCATCATGAATATCAAATTTTAATCACAGTGATTTCGATTTAAATCAAATGTGTATCATGATGAATACTATGAAGAAGATGAACCTTCATTGAGAAATATTTTGAGGAAAGAAATGTAAAACAAGAAACAATTTCACAAAATAATATCTTAATAACAAATAATATCTTACACAATTGAATAATTATGGCATATAGTAATTTAGAGAAAGTATTAAATTCGAAATCTAATTTTTGAATTTTAGTCCAGATTTTGACAAAACCAAATCTAAAAAATATTCTATCTCTATTCCACCATTGCCACATGTCGTAACATTACTCGTAGTGTATAGAAGATTTTATACACTGAGTGTAATCGTAGCCTTTTCGGTTTTGTATTAGGCTCCGTTTGGCAAAACTAGCTGAAAAGGTACCTGAAACCTGAAAAGGTGCCTGAAACCTGAAAAGATAACTGAAAAAGTAGCTGAAATTTTCGACCTGAAAATGTACCTGATTATTATTAAAACTGTTTGGAAGAGTAGCTGAAAAGATAGCTGATATTTGACCAAATGACGTAAAAGGACATGATTATTATTGCTATCGTTTATGTTTTTGGTATTATTTTTGTGTAATTGTCATTGATGTTGTTTGTAATAAAGTCATAATGTAGTTTTTTCGCTATATTTGCACAACTCTCCAACATGTTTCCAAGAAAATGAGAACAATAATTATTATATCACAAGTAGGTAAAAAAAAAAATACAAGTTTTCATCGAAAAATGTATTATATGGATACAAAATTAATTATCTACAAGTATTAAACTCATACAAAAAAATTGAAAATTAATTATAAGACTTTGTTTATATTAAATGAGGTTTTTTTTAATTGATGTCACTAAAAATTTGAGGGTAAAATAGGAAGATGAAAATGAATCAGGTACCTGATTTCTCAAATGCTACATGAGGTAACATTTCATTTTAGGTACCTTTTTTTAATGAAATAAGGTGTGTGCTAAACGCGTCAAAAAAAAAGTTACCTAAAATTTTGGTCAAATAAGCTATTTTGACCAAATCAGGTATCTGAAATGGCTTGTCAAACGAAGCCTTGGTGCTTCCGAATATACTAATTGGTCATTATTCAATGTTACAATTAATTACTCGTCCCAGATGTACACACCCAAGATGCTAAACGTTAAATGAGTCATCAATCACGTGATTCGATCCGAGAAAAAACCACCTCATTATAGATATGCATTTCCATTAAACGTCAAAGCGTGTCTAAACGTCCAAATACTCTGTTTCGGGCACAGATGCTTATAAGACGGGAGTATTCGTCTAAACTTAAAATGGCTTAGATAATATAAATACGATAAAAGTAAAATAAATACGAATAGTGATCTATATCCCTTATATCCGTTTTAAGGGAGGCTACTCGATAATGATCTAAATTTCAAAGTATACATAAGAATTTTTTTCTAAAATGCGATCTTTTCACAATGAATTTAACGAAATAGGTAAATTTTTAAACATATAACCAAAAATAGGCACACGTAGGATCGATTTTGACGAAGCTAGATTAAGGCTTAAAGTCGCTTAGCCGGAAGGCGACTTGAGCTAAAGTCGCTCTCCCTCCCGGCGACCTTAATGACTTGTAAATAAATAGAAAAATATACTCCCTCCAAGTCTGCCTATAGTTCCCCTTTCATTATAATACTCCTCACA